>JAADXX010000052.1:0-72313 GCA_023338025.1 Phytopythium oedochilum | reverse complement strand
TGTCGGCAAGCTCCGCCAGTGGCGTGTTCGTGAAGCGACAGTCGCCCGAGTCGTCGACCGCGAGGAAGCGTTTGTTGCGGTGCGACTGGATGGCGACAGCGCGGTTGTCGAGTCGGTGGAGCTCCACACTTGCGAACAGAGCGTTCGCAGCCACTCCAACAGACCTCGCGGTGTCCGTGGTGCATCTCGCGATGTCCATGCCGTGGATGTTGTACAGGTCGGAATTGTAATGTGAGCGGAGGAGGATCGGCACGTTGAACGGCAGGTCGTCCATGGCGGTCGGCATCGAGATGGGAGAGCTGTAGCTGGTCGATCAGGAGGCGAATAGCAGAGTGGCGGCCGTGAGCTCGGCGACGCGAACGCGCAGAGGATTTCTCGGGAACATTCCGAGCGAGGCACTTCAACAACATGGCATATCTCATCATGTAAAGTCGAATACTAAACCAAGGAAACTTCCAAATCGCATTTACTCTACGCAAATATCCATTTTTACAGCACAATATGCACTTCTATATACAATTCTGCAGGTAACAGTCGTACGTGATGCTGTGAGCGTTGGTCATTCGATCCTCTGACTGGGGCAGAAGCAGGCTCACTAGAAGGATGCAGGCAGCATCGTCGCCGCCTGTTGTCCGGTGGCAGCGTTCTTTTCAATTACGGATGGTGTGCCACCGAGGCGAGAAGGTGTCGCTTCGTCTTCGTCGAAGGGTGGAAGCGTACGTAGTTGTCGATCATCATCCGAGCAGACTTGCTCGAAGATGAGCCGGTCGATAAATGCATTGCGACGTGAGTTACGCTGAGCGACAGAGATAATGCTTAGCCTGATATGTTCCGACTGGATTATCGTGGTCAAAGGTTCACGCTTCGGGTACGCTCACAGTCCACGCGACGCCAGCCAAGTCGACTGGGGGCATGAGCTCAATCATCGTCCAAGCTGTCAATTCGAATCGAAAACCGTTTGCATCCGCGTCGTCATCGTCAGCATCGGTGTCCTCTTCGTCCTCTTCGTCATAATCCTCACCATCGTCGTCGGCGTCAGTGTCTGGGTCATTCTCGTTATCGACTTCCTCGCTATGGCCATTCCCCTTCTCGTTAGCACCATAATCTGCCATCACCTTGCCCGTCCTGTGCGGAAGGAAGAACAAGTGGTTCGTCGACTACGGGATCACGCGCATCGCCACGTGGAAGTTATGCTTGTCCGCGAGGTCCTCGAGCTCCATACTCTCAAAGAAGCAAGTACTGGCGTCGCTCGCTGCCACGAAGCGCTTGTTCCGGAACAGTTGGATCGCGACGTAGTGTGCATCCACGCGGTGCAGCACGACGCTAGCTAGTATGATACTGCTTGGATCCTCCATGACCTGGGTAATGTCGGAGCACTAAGAAATATCGAGGCCGCCAGCATGGGCACTGGATCCCAGTCATCCATCGAGATCAGGTACTTGTCTCCATAGGCAGCACATCCGAGGCAGACAAGCTCGCAGCTACTTAGCGCGAACATTTGTTCGAATGGTTGGACTCGACCAGTGTTGCAACGTATGGATGCGCTGGCTGTCAACGCGACTATCCTGATAGTGATTCGCGGCTCTGAACTTCGTACACGCTTGATTGCCCGAGATGGCCACGCCTTCTCGATACCTGACAAACTGTTGGCTTTGCCTTTCTGGGTCGAGAGAAGTCGAGACTGCAGCTACGGTATCAGGCTTTCGCCTTGGACGACAAGCTTGACAATGAAGAGCTTGGTGACGCTGCTGCTGAGGCTCGGTCCAGTGTTAGAGCGCTTCCATTGATACCCCTCATGCTTTTGGTTGACTGCAATCCAATTCAATTCCGCTTAGCTCCGTTGAATGCACGCACAATAGGAAGACCAAGCGTTGCTGAACGGGATGAAAACCCGTCGGAGTACCAGCTCAAGCCGTCCGGACTCTCGTACCAGCCATTTTTCCAACTCTTCCCCCCTGGTCGGCCGAGCCACTCCGCCGTCTTCGACTCTCGAATGGAACGATTCATCCCCTTGACTTCCGCAACAGAGCTGCTGTTACTCTATATTTCCCCTCGAGGCGAGACAAGCGCTCGGGGAGATCGCCAATAAGGAACGAATCGTAGCCATTGTTCATCGCGACGCTCGCCAACACGCGGTCTGTGTAGGCACGTCATTGGTCGTTTGCGTGTCGAACGGTCCTAACACTGGGTCGTGGCCAACATTGCCTGCCGCTTGTGGTCGAGTCGATGGAGCTGAAGATGACGCCAAAGAACTGAGAGAAAACCTTTCCGGCGACAAAGATGCACGCGATTCAATCGTAGATATCACCGGCGGTCTACATGCTACTTCGAAGTAGTCGCAAAGTGCCTTCCTCGCCTGAAAATTGGTTGATAAAGCAGCAGCGAACGTGAATTCAGCGGCTATGGTCGTGTCGTCTGGCTGACACGATAGCCTCGAATGAGATGCTGATCGCTTCAGCTATATGTTGTGGTTGGCAGATCAAGCGCCGACAGTTTGCGCTGGTCTCATTGAGTTTAGCACCAGATTGACACCACCTCACAGTCGAGATCGAGAACATGCTCCACCACGAAAGCCAAAACATTTAGCCCGAGATCAAAGCTGCCTTGAGCGCCGAAGATCGCCATGGAGCGACCCCAGCACGTCTCTGGAGTGTTCTTCTCCGTATTCGCGGTGTCAGACGTGCAGCGCACGCTTGGTTTTGGCAAGACGCTCGTCAAGTAGGGAGAACCCGAGACGATGGCCGGGTCCCTTGGGAAGCACTTGGCGACTCGAGTCTTCAAGTAGTTCCACTGCAGCCTACAGGAGGGGCGAAGTGCCGCTCCATCGCGGCAAGTCGTCGACTGGCACGAGCGGTGGCTCGATTGACCGCGTCGCTCACGAACAATCCGTCAAAATGTTATTTACAGTCCAATCCACGAGTTCTACAGCCAGTCACGTCGCTCTGGAACCATCATCATCATCGGCGGCGCATCGTCGAGGCTACTTGGACGCGTACATGAGCTCGACGATCTCCTGGATCTCCTTGGAGGAGCGGCCGGCCTTGGCCAGCTCGAGGATGTACCGGCGGCGGTTCTCGTCGTTGGTGGCGCCCGCGCTCGGCTCGATGCCGCCGATGGGCGACAAGCCCGTGTTGACGCCCGCGTCGACGATGGCCCAGGCCTCGCGCACGCCCCTGTCGAAGTCCTCGCAGCGCAGGAAGCCCCAGTTGGCGCAGCGCAGCAGCTTGTCCGTCTCGCGCGAGACGAAGAAGAGGTGGTTGGGCGTCTTGGGGATCACGTGCATCTCGACGTCGAACATGTGCTTGTCCTGCAGCGGCTTGTCGCCCAGATCGACGAAGCGGCAGTCGCCCGAGCTGTCCACCTCGAGGTACCGGTGGTTGCGGAAGCACTGGACAGCGACGCTGTTGCCGCCAACGCGCCGCAGCACCATGCTGCCCAGCGCGCCCTGGCTCCCGCCCTCGCGGCACCGCGCAAAGTCCATGCCGTACAGGTTCTCCAAGTCCGAGCCGTCGCACGAGCGCAGCAGCACGGGCACGTCGAACGGCAGGTCGTCCATGCTTCGGCCGAGACGGTTTATCCAGAGGAAGGCGGCCGCGCGGTCGCAAATCGAGAAGTGGAGGAGGGAGAAAAACTGCGGTACGGAGGGTGGGAAGGCTAAATGAGTAGAGTAAACTTTAGAGCTGGCAAGATCATTTGGGATTTGTAAGGCTGAGATGGTCCAGGGGGGGTAGTTTGTTAGCTGTTGGCGAAATGGATGATTTTTTCGACTAAGGAATGTATCCACCAGGTCAGTACGTTTTGAATTTTGTGGGCGGAAAATCCAGCGGATGCACCATGTTGGACTTTCATCGGACATTTCATGAATGGATGTTGTTGGTCCAACATGTTGGTCGACTGGATTTGAAACCTGTCATCATGCAGTTCGACCACTGGAATCGACCCGAGCTGAAGCTGGCTGCGTGCGGGTCCGTGCCTCGGATTCTCTCCAGCAATGACGTTCACTCTGGACAGACAGAAGACGATGTCAGCAAGCTGTGTGTGCTTGAGTGCGCTCTATAAATGCCCGACCAAGTTTAGTCCAAGACCGGCCATCAACACGAATGCAGTCATCGCAAGGACCAAGTTGCAGCGAGCGGTGCAATGCAGATGCGATCCCATCAAGCAGGCGCGTCCACGACGATCGGCCCCGCTATCGGCCAGCCTCGCAGTAGAAGCACGCAGCCACTCATACCGACCGGAGGCCCGACTAGCAGTCGCCCCGTGACTTCACGGCGTCCGAGCGGGTTCCACCGCCGACTCGTGAGCGCCTCAGTGCACAAGTGGGTATTCCTTCCCAGCAAAGTTGCAGCGGACCCATCGCCTCCGCGATCGCTCCGTCGCCCAGCAACAGCTCGCAACAAGGGGTCATCGTCACCAGGCAGCAGCCATGCGGCTCCTCAGAGACCTCAACGACCGCACACGAGCCGTCCTCGCTGCAGCCCGGCCTCAATCTCTGGAGCTAGCACAGCAGGCGCGACCTCCAAACAGACTGAAGGTGTATCCGGCGTGACGTCGGCGGAGCTCGCTCGCGTGATCCATGAAGCATCCCAGCGCCAGGTGCAGCAGGAGGAATACGTGGATCCGTTGCTGGAGCGTGTCGTGGAGCTGCGCTCTGACTCCCTGTTGTCCCAAGCGCGAGGCACTTGGGCCACGGCCAGCAATCTGAAGGAGCACCATCGCGCCAAGGCGTTCCAAGCTCGCGAGCGAGGAGATTACCGTCTCGCTATACAGCACCTAGAGAAGTTTATCGAGCTGCCTCCGACGAACAGCGACGAGACCGTCTTCTTCCACTTGGCAGTGGCGTACGAGCGCGTTGGGCGGCTTGAAGACTCGATGGCGGCGTACCGGCAAGCGATAGCGAGGGATCCGAGCAACCCATTCGCGCACTACAACAGTGGCAACATCTGCATGCGCTTGGGCCGGTTGAGCGATGCCATAGTCTGCTACACTAACGCGATCCAGCACAGCCACGCTCTCTCCGCTCCGCAGCAGCTCGTGTTCTATCGACAACGCGGGGCTGCCTACCGAAAGAACGGCGAATTCGAACGGGCCGCGCAGGACTACACCTGTCTGCGTCAAGAGACGACGGGAGTGCCGCCGCAGCGCCGCAACCCAAGTACTGCTGGCTCGACAAGGTCTCAGACTGAGGATCCGAGCCGGGTGAAAGCGCTGTCTCGAGCTCAGTCAATCGCTAACGGTGTCAAGGCAGACAATCGAGACTCAGAGCCTGCGAAACCACAGTCTGCACGCAATCGGCCTGCCACTAGCATCCCTTGGACGCCCGGACGTAACTACATTGACACCGCATCTGAGGCTCCGGCGTCACCACTCAGCAGCAAAGCCGTCGCAGATCCGTACGACCAGTGGAAGCACGAGAGAATGTTGGGAATCGCAAGGACGAGCCCAAGCTCGCGATCTCCGGACGAGCTTCTCTTCCTGGCCGACTACCTGCTGCTTCGCTTCGCGTTCTGCGCTGCACTACACCCTGAAGTGTGCTTGAAGCTGTGCGCAAAGGTGTTCGCGGTGGAGCTGCCGACTGGAGCGCCCGTGTTTTGCGAGCACGACCGCGGTCGGGGTAGCATGTACTTTGTGTGCCACGGACGCGTCTCCGTGTATGTCACGCGGGTAGTTCCACTGAGTGAGCGTGCCAGTAACAACCAGGAGGAGCGAGAAGGAGCCGAGAAGCGCGTGATTCAGCAGCCGGTATCTTGGGAATCGCACAACTCGACTCGAGACGAAGATGAAGGCAACGCCGACTCCGCAGTGCAGATACAAGCGATGCCCGAAAGCTGGATGCGCACGCAGATGCACCTGTGCGACCTCGGTGTCGGCGCCACACTAGGAATCCAAGGGAGATATTCAGGCTCGCCCAGGTAAAGCCCTTTGCGCGTTGCCACACCACAAGCATTGGGAACTGGATTTCGGCCGCGCTCTGACCGATTCGCAGATCGTATAGTGCGATCCCAGCAGCGAATGGCACGCTACTCGCACTGTCGCGGTCGGATCTGCTGGAGGTGGAGCAAGCCCAACGATCAGCTGAGGTGCGCTGCTAAGTCTCATGCGTTGACAGTCGGGGAGGAACTCACTCTGGACGATGTGCTTCCCAGCAAGCGGCGCTTAGTCGTTTCCTGCGCATGACGGCGCTTTTCAGCGCGGCGTCTCCCTCCGAGATCCACCAGCTCGCGTTGAGAGTACGCGCGTTTCGTACTGCTAGCAGAGATCTTCATGGACCTCGCTAATACTCTCGTACTGTGTGGGGTTCAGGCGCGGCGGACCAAGGTCGTCGGCACGAAAGTGCTATGCACGGAGGGCCAGTTTGTCGGCGGGCTGCTCGTTGTCAAAGAGGGCGAGCTGTACGAGCTGAGTCCGTCGCGTCTGCAGCTGCCGCCCGATCTGTCCATCGCGTTCAATCTGTGCGGTTCGCTTCAAGGGCAGCCGCACGACCAGGAGCGGAGCGCACTGGAGTTCTTCACCCAGCTGGAACACGCCGACGACCCGCTGGGCTTCCTCGAGATCAGTCGCGTGTTCCACGGCTTCCTTCCAAGCTTCTTCCTTGCCGACCGACTCGCTGCCTTCCGTCGTGCGTCAGCTACTGCCGCAACAAGCGACCGAAAGGGTCCAACTACACCGGAAGCGATGCCTCCTCGAGTAGTAGCGAGAGCCGTTCGACGAGGCGAGTTCTTCAGCGCGTCGTCGTCCTGGGTCCCGTTGTCAAGGACAGTCGAGGGCAGTCGCGGCGTGTCGTGCGCCAAGACGGCGCTCGTCTCGCACGTGACGACCGAGGTTCTGTTCTTCTCGGCCCGCGACCTGAGCGACACGCTGTCGCCCGAGACTCGGCGGGCGGTCCACAGAGAGATCCAGCGAGCATCGTCCGAGTCCGAGGCGCCATCGAGCGCCGCGACTCCTCTGTCGTCGGCTAGACGTTCGTGTCTGACGGATGACGAGACCCCGTTCTTCCTCAGCGACCAGCGGACGAGCGATCTGCTGGAGCAGTCGAGGAGGGACGAAGCCTGGGGCCGATACAAACAGCGACTCGTGCAGGAGCTCGCCGAGAACAAGGCCCAGTGCCGGCGGAGCGCGCGCTGCGAGTCCGCGAGGTAACCCCGCGCTACACGCACGGGGGCGTGTTCACCGCGGAGAACGTGTCGCTCGTCAACCGCGAGCGTCGTGAACGCCGTGTCCTTGGTCAGCAGCAACTACGTGCGTTCTGGCGCTCATGGCGCAGCTCGGCTGCTTCGTACCAGCCAGCAAGTGTCGGCCAGTAGGTCCTGTGGACCGCGTGTTCACGCGCATTGGCGCTTCGGACCGCTTCATGTGCATTGGATCTTCGGACCGCATCCTCATCATCCGAATTTTACGTAAATTACACAATATAGGACGATGATGAAATCTAGATAGTGTGGACCACGCTGTCCAGAACATTCGCCGAATCGGTCGCATTATTCGCGTCGAGAAGTGGTCGACGACCATGCTGCGCGCCAAGTCCGTGCCGGAGATCCTCAACCAGATCGTGGGCGACGGCGTGACAGCCTCGCTGTACGTCCCTCTCTCTATGTAATGACTCCGCGCGGCACACCGCCAGGCGACTGACTAGCGCGTGTTCGCGTGGCTCGCGCAGACTCATGACGCTCGAGGGCTCGCTCATCGGCGCGGCGGGCAGCGAGGACGCGGACCACAAGGTCGTGGGCGCCATCGCGTCCCACACGTGGGGCGAGTACTTGCACGCGGGCAAGGACTTCAACCCGGCCGGCACCATGCGCACGCTCATCGTCGAGCTCGAGGTATCGGCGCTCGCGTCGTTGATGCGGTTGCCATGTTCGCTTACCGAGCCCGTGAACTCCCTCCCTCCCTCCCTCCCTCCCTCACTGCGCGAGAGCAGAAGGGCCGCGTGGCCATCTCGCGGGCCGGCAAGGGCTTCCTCGTCTGCGCCTACTCGGACGGCGAGGCGCAGCCTGGGCTGCTCAAGTCCAAGGTGCGGCGCGCAATAGGGCGGCACAGTGACGAAGGCCGAGACTGACTCGCTGTTCACTGGCAGGTGGAGGCGCTCGGCGCGCACCTGGCGCCGTCGCTCGACCTCGTGAACGTCTAGTACAAGCTCCTGGTCAGAGGGGAGACGTACGGAGCGAGGCCGTGGCTCCTGGTCGGCCTCTAATGCGCTCCTCCTGCTGCCAACCGATCGCGTCCGTGTCCAAACCCCTGCGTTCGCCCTCTCTAGTTCTAAGGCCGAGCCTGTCTGTGCCTATCGCTCCGCTGCCAAGGCGCGCCTGGCACCGCACGGCGGCCATCACCGCGCGCTCGGGCGCAGGCGGAAGTCGTCGATCGAGCGGTCGATGAGCGCGAGGCGCTTCTCGAGCCAGACGGTCGTCGCGGGCGTGAGGCCGCCGTCCATGGCCTCGAGGATCTGCAGCAGGCGCCGGAACTCGAACAGGTCGCGCGAGGCGAGCAGCCGCGCGAGCAGGGGCACCACCGTCTTGGCCGCTGGCCGCACGCGGTGCAGGTTGTACCAGTCCTGCAGGAAGCCCACGACGTCCGCCATGGACGCGGGCGCGTCCGCGCCAGTCATGCGCGTCAGCAGCTGCGCGTCGCCGGCGTCCCCAAGCGCCTCGTCGTCCTCGAACTCGAGGTCCGCGCCGAACTCCAGCTCGTCCTCGATCGCGTGCGTCTCGGACTGCTCGAGCGCGTCGCGCACCTCGGACTCGAGATCGACCGGCTCGTCCGCGTCGTCTTCGCTCTTGGGATACGGAGGCGGAGACGCTGCTTGGTCGTCCGACGCGCCACTGCTGGCACCGTCCGACGCGCCACTGCTGGCACCGTCCGACGCGCCACTGCTGACGCCGGCGCTGCTGCTGGTCTGGTCGCCCGGGTACTTGTGCAGCTTGTGCAGCACGCTGAGCGCGATGCGGTGCAGCGCGTCCTTGGACGGCGCCTTGCCGGCGTTGTGCACCTCCTCGAGCAGCGCGTAGGCGCCCGAGGTGTCCCTCGTCGCGACGCGCTGGAAGATGAGTAGGTCGTACTCGCGCGTGTCAAGCTCCGCGACTCCGAGCACGCGCTTCTTCTTGCGCACGAGCTTGTCGACGTCCTCGGCGCGCCAGAACAGCACCGCGGTGCGGATCGCGCGCAGCAGCAGCTCGTGCAGCTTGGCGCGCTCCTCGCCCGACAGCTCGCCGCTCCCGCGCGCGGCGGTCGCCTCCTTGACGACGCGGAACACGCGGCGCATGACCTGTGGCGACACGTCCTGGCGGCGCTCGCCCAGCCGCGTCTCGTACCTCGTCGCGCACGTCATGTACTGCTCCATGAGCTTGAGCGCCACGTCCAGGTCGTTCGCGGTCTTGTCCCCGCCGGTCGCGGCCTCGAGCTTGTCCAGCACGGCGGCCATCGACGCGTCCGCGCGCTCAAACTGCTCCTGGACGAGCAGCTGCCAGCTCTTGTGCTCCCGCGCCAGCGCCAGCCGCTGCGCGAGCTCCACGGCGTGTCGCGACAGCCGAGCGCTCGACTCGCTCGCAGAGTCGAACACGCGCTCCGCGCTGGCCGCGTCCAGCTGCGTCTTCTGCGGCGTCTTCCGCTGCTGCTTGCGCTTGGCCGAGTGCTTGAGCACGCGCTCGTACAGGCGCTCGAGCTCGGCGACGTGGCGCGAGGTGCTCACGTCGCGGCGCGTCGACCGCTCGCGCACCTCGTTGCGCGACAGGTTGATGATCTCGAGCTGCGACCACGTGAAGAGCTCGAGCGCGCACAGGAAGACGCTCTTGCTCAGCGGCGCGCCGTCTCCGGCGGCCGGCGCCAGCGCGACGTACTCGTCCAGCACCTTGAGCGCGCTGCTGTGCAGCCCGCAGGTCGCGGCCGCCTTGGCGCGCAGCGCGTACACCTCGTCGTGCTGCGCGCGCGTGGCAAAGCGGAACTTGGGGAAGGCGCGGCCGAGCTGCTTGTCGACGAACGCGAACACCTTCTGGAGCTCGTCCAGCTCCTGCCGGTGCGCGTGGGCCGAGCGGTCGGCGAAGTGGTCCGTGAACGAGTGGACCACGGCCTTCATGGCGTTCGTCCAGAGCAGGTGAACGTGGTGGCTCTGGCGCTCGGCCGCGGCCGGCTCGGCCGCAGGCGCCGACAGCGCGTCCACGATGCTGGACTGCAGCAGCTGGCTGATCGTCGCGGGGATCTCCGTCCAGCGCGCGCCCTGCAGCAGCGCCGCGTACGTGTCGACGTCCGGCAGCACGGTGCGCTGCACCATGAGCCGGAGCATCTGCGGGAACGGCACGCCGTTGTCCGCGTACGTGCGCAGCGCCTCGTTGAACGGCAGCGGGTCCAGCGGCTCGCCCTTGCGCGCGCTGCGCCTGTGCGCGCGCTCGAACGCGTCCAGCTGCGCCTCGACGCCCTCGACCAGCCGCTGGCGGAACAGCGCGCGCTCTTTCGGCGTCTTGCGGTAGTGCGGGTACTCCTCGGCGCGCACGATGGCGAGCATCTCGCGCTCCCAGGAGGCCCCTGCGCCCACCATCAGCGCGCGAAGGTCGTCCGCGGACGACATGGGCCGCGCCAGCAGGTCCAGCGCCACGCCGCGGATGAGGTACTGGAAGGTCGCGGCCGACGGCGCGAGGCCGAAGCCCTGCATCTGGTCCACGAGCGCCTGCGCCAGCGCGAACTGGCGCTGCTTGGTCGCGATCGCCACGCCGCTCTCGTACGCGCGGCGCAGCTCCAGCTCGAGCGCCGCGTCGCCCGCCAGCAGCGCCACGCGCTCGCGCCACGCGGCGACCGACGCGTCGGCCGGCGGCGCCGCGTGCAGGTCGTTGCGCAGCGCGTTGCAGAGCGCCTTGAGCGTCTCCACCGCGTCCTGCGCGAGATACAGAGAGCCAAGTTAGCGGACAGTCACACGGCGCGTAGACGCCAAGCGCGAGAGGCCGAGCGTAGCACGCACTGTGGCGGTCGCCGCGGCCTGAGAGGAGAAGAGCGCGGCCGTCGTCTGGCGGCGGCTTCTAGCGCTGGAGAGCGCCGGGCGAGGCGCCAACGCGCCGGTAGGGACGGGAGCTGAAGCGTGGAGCTGCGGAGAGAGCCGCGCCGCTCGCGCCGACGCCGCGCGGAGCTGCAGCACGCGCCGGAGCATCGTCATGGACGAGGGGGAGGCCGGCGGCTTGCGCTGTCAGCCAGACACACGTTGACGAGCAGGTACCGATGTTACGCGAAGGTCGTTTAACATGTTGTACCATATTAAAGGATTGATGAGCCGATAATTCGGTGCCACTCGATGGTCAGGTCTCTCTCTCTCAGTTGGTCAGTCGCCATGGGGCCAGGGGCTGTGATCTGGTACTCGGTCGTGACCGCGGGGATGCTGCTGCAGGCGGCGCTCGCGCTCGGGGGCGCGCTGGCCGCGGTGATGGTGGCGCAGCTGCTGGAGTACGGCGTGCTGGCGTCGCTCCACCGGTCCAAGCGGCTGCGGGACGTGAGCTACGCGGAGCTCCGGACCAAGTACTACCGCGCCTACTGGCTCGCGACGTTGCTGTTCGTGGTCGGTGCGGCGCTCTGGGTCTTCTTGACGGAGCGCGCGGCCTCCAAGACCGCGTACGGAATCGCCTTCTTCCTGCTGTGGGAGGCGGCGCAGCTCACGCTCGCCGTCGCGCTGAGCTCGTGGGAGGAGGTGCTGACGCGCGCCAAGACGACGCTGCGTCGGTGAACGCAAGCCGTCAACGACAAGGGGCCGGCGTTCCAGCGCGCAACAAGGAAGCTTTGCGAGTCGGGGCGTGCTAATAGAAGGATGCGCGGTGTATTCTGCTCAGTTTGTGCGCGTTGTGTGCTGGTGAATGGGCCGCCGGCGGCGGCGCCGTCGTCTACGCCTGCTGCTTGTCCGGTTCCTGCTTTGCGACGACGGCGACCGACATCGCGACAGTCTCACGAGGCTCTGGAGCGTCGGCTTCCTCGCTCAGATAGCTGTCTTTCTGCGCATCTGTCGCGACAATCGCGACACTCGTGGTCGTGGTATCCGCCTCGGCGGCGTCGGCCGCGAGCTCTTCCTCGGCGAGTGCCTCTTTGGCCGCCTCGGCGAGGCGCTCAACCTCCCGCTGCTCCTGCTTCTGCTGCACGTAGCGCGCGTACGTGATCTTGTCCGTGATGGCCTGGTGCGCGGCCTGCGGCAGCATGCGCGAGATCTCGTCGCTCGGGAAGCCCGCGGACTCGAGCTGCTGCCGCATGTGCCGCGTGATCATGAAGGGCACCTGCGCGCGGCTCGTGGCCTGCGAGCCCTGCCCGTACCACACGCGCTCCACGAACTTGGACCCGTCATAGTGCCACTTGTTCACGTAGTAGCGGCTCAGCTGCTCCCAGCGCTGGAGCCGCGTCTTGAGCCGCTGCATCGCCGCCGGTCACTCGCTCGCTGCTCGATCGGCGCTCCTCGCCAATCGCCTTCTCAATAGTGGGCGGACTATTCTACAGTGAAAATCTCTTGATTTTATCATGCATTCCAAAAACTTACCGCTTGAATCCGCTAAATTTGTATATCAGCTGCTGTGCGGGACGCATCGGCATGGAGAGCACTGCTTTAAGCATTGCGTACAGACTGCTCCCCAGCCACGCATTCGACTCAAGAGCATTCCTCGTTCGCATTCGCGGCGACGGTCGCGCCGATGGAGGGAGGTAGCCTGGGGCTGACGACAATGGGATTCGCCAAGTTGTGCGCCCGCCGACCCCGACGCGAACGCCGGGTAGAAAATGGAGCGACGCCGCCGCTGAATGCGCCAAATGATGTGGCCCTATAGTGTCCTTCGAGAGGTGTACGTCAAGTGAACGTACGTTTGGACACGGGACACCTTTTCGCTCAAGATTCCTTCCGTCACGAGAGTGGACGCCCCACTGGAATGCCTACAGTCAGGTTCGTATACGCAGTTCAGCGATGCATGGACCCCAACACCAGCACACCGGTCAGCCAGCGCCATGTCCATCGCCGAGCGTCCTGATGTACTGAATCGGAAAGTGTTAGTGCCACATATCACCTTCAGCAAATTAGATCCGGACTGGAGCGAGTAACGCCACGGATCCGTCATTTTTTAACCTTTTGTCAAAAATCCTCGGGTCCACATCTGCAAACCCTGACGCTGGAATACCCTGATGCTGACCGCTTCCCATGCAGTTTGGCGTGCCTCCCGCCGCAATCCCAGCTCGAGATCTGCCCCAGAGTGCGCGTGTGCGGTTTCTGAATCAGAAGTTCTGATCCCTGGGATTCTCTGGCGACTCGCGATCCCGTCGGTGCTCTAGAGACTCCAGAAGTTCCAGAAGTGGAGCTTCTTGGTCCAGCAAAGGCGTCGAAGCCGGTTTTGCATCCGTCCAGGATATTTCCCTCGTTGTGGAAAGGGGGCAGTCGCACAGAGACAGGCGGTGCTGATGGCACGCACCCCGTCTCCCCTCGCCTTCGATTGGTCCAAAATGCATTTTGGTCGCTCCTGATTGGCTGCAGCGCATGGCGGACCGGACTGACCACGCTCCAAATAGAGGCCCTTTCCTTTTTCCAAGCGCCAGTTCGCGGGCGGGGCAGACCGGAAATCGCGTTCCAGGGCGGAAGACGCGCGGGTTTCTCGCTGAGGAAGCAAGCAGGTTCTTCTCTCCCTGGAGAAGGCGGCGTAGCGCTCTTGGCTGTGTCCCCCCCGGCGCTCCACCTCGCGCTCCACCTCGCGCTCCCGGCGGCCACCGCGGCGCGTACGTTCAGGCGGCCGCGAGCCGGCGAGAGAGCGCTTTCCGCTTGAGCTAGGCGGCTGGGTACAGCCGAGAGCGAGCGGCGACCATGACAACTATCTTCGGGCAGCAGTTGAGCGCCGGCATGGCCGCGCTCGTGTACCTGTTCTTGGCGCTCGCGATGCTCGTGCTGATCGGCAGCATCTGGTACTACTGGAGCTACGCGCGCAAGATCGAGCGCTTCCTGGAGCGGGACAACCGGAACAACAACATGATGCGGCACAACCTGGAAGACAGGTGCGTGGAGTAGTCGTAACCCGTCAGTCTTGGGAGACTAGTCTTGAGAGACCAGTCTGGAGAAACCAGTCTGGAGAGAGAGAGAGAGAGAGAGAGAGAGAGAGACTGACGCTTGTTGCCGGACGCAGCTTCCTGCAGCGCGGACAGGAGGAGTGGCCGTGCTCGATCTGCTTCCACGACAACCACCCGGACAAGACGGCGTGCGTCCTGTGCGGCACGCCGCAGATGCTCAAGAACTCGCCGTCGATTGCGCGCGCCTCGGGCCTGCGCAAGCGCGACCTCGTGGACTTCAGCGCGACCATGCTGAACCAGCAGTCGCGCATCCGGTCCTTCCACGTGCGCCGGCTCAAGCAGATGGACCTGACGGCGCGCCAGAAGGCGGCCGTTCGCCGGCACCTCTGGAAGCGCAAGCGCGGCGTCGACGGCGTCATGCGCTGGGTGCGCATCGACGCGCAGCACAGCCAGGCGCACGACGGCCCCAACGAGGCGTACAGCGAGGTCGGCACGCCCACGAGCCTGCGGGACTCGGAGATCCTGCACCGCAGCCGCTCGTCGTCGAGCGAATCGCTGCGAGAGCACAACGAGCACGTTGCGATGGCGCTGCGCGACTTTGGCGTCGACGAGAACTCCGGCGGCCGCGCCGGCAACACGTTCCTCTCGGCGAGCATGGTGAACCCGCGCGGGCGGCCGTCCATCCAGCCGCTTCGCGCGACGGCGCTCAAGCAGCTCGAGGAGGCCGAGGAGCGCCCGACGATCGTGCAGTACACGGCGCACAACCCGTACAACCCGTCGAATACGTACGCGCACACGATGATCCAGATCGAGGAAGGCGAGGGCGACGAGGACGATCGCCGCGACAACGAGACTGCCATCTCGACGGGCTACGTCCGCCACGAGAACGGCGAGGGCGGCGTCGAGTGGGCGCCGGCCGGCAAGGTTAACTTTGCAGAGACGCAGCGGCGCATGGAGTGCGAGGACGACCTGGAGGAGATCGCGGCACTCACATTCCACGACAAGAACAAGTGGTTCCTCGAGCAGGTGCAGAAGCGCTGGCGCAACTACGACGAGGGCCACATCCAGTTCGTCGTGCGCCGCGAGGAAATCCTGGCCGACTCGCTCGAGCAGATGCTCAAGTGCCCGCCAAGTCGCTTCTGGGAACGTCTGCGCATCTACTTTGAGAACGAGCCGGGCCTTGACGCCGGCGGTCTCATCCGCGAGTGGTACGAGATCCTGAGCGAGAAGCTGTTCAACGACGACTTTGGGCTCTTCATCTCTACCAAGGGCGAGAACCTCGGCTACTGGATCAACCCGGTGTCGGCGTCCAAGGTCAAGAACCACCTGCTCTACTTCGAGTTCATCGGCCGCCTGTTGGCCAAGGCGCTGATTGAAGGCTACAACATGAAGATGTCGCTCGCGCTGCCTCTGATCAAGCACATGCTGGGCGTGCCGATCTCGTTCTCGGACCTCGAGTTCCTGGACGAGGACCTGTACAAGAACGCCGTGTGGATGCGCAAGAACGACCACGCGGAGCTGCTCAACATCGACTTTACGGTCCAGGTGATCACGTCCGAGGGCAAGTCGCACACGGTGGAGCTCGTCCCGGGCGGCAGCAGCATTGACGTGACGGACGCCAACAAGGCGCAGTACCTCGACCTGTTGCTCAAGCACTACATGTTCGAGAGCATCTCGGAGCAGCTCGGCGCGCTGCTCAAGGGCTTCTACGACGTGATGCCGCAATTCCTCATGACGGTGTTTGACTATCAGGAGTTCGACCTGCTGCTATCTGGCGTCCCCGACATTGACGTGAACGACTGGTACGCGCACTCGGAAGTGCGCTGGATCAAGCTGGAGAAGCCGACTGCCGCCGAGCAGCGCGTGATCGAATGGTTCTGGAAGATCCTCGCGGCCTTCACGCCCGAAGAACGCGCGCGCCTGTTACAGTTCGCGACCGGCACATCCCGCGTGCCGGTCCAGGGCTTCAAGGCGCTCATGAGCAGCGACGGCCGAGTGAGGAGGTTCACGGTCCAGATGGTGGCGCGCGGGCCCCCGCCCACGGGCCTCATGCCCAAGGGCCACACGTGCTTCAACCGCATCGACCTGCCGCTGTACCAGTCGATGGAGGAGCTGATGAACTACCTGACGCTCGTCATCAACATGGAGATCTCGGGCTTCTGGCTCGAGTAGCGCGCGCATCGCGGCGCGGAGTTCGTGTTACTTTATGCACCTGTCTTCCGAGTGCCAGCGTGGCTTCTTTCCCATTTTCGAGGCGAGCAGCAGCAGCCAGGAGTGTCGTGTTGGTAAGATCGCCGCCCATGGGATGGCCGCACTGCGTAGAAGCGGCCAATGCAGCGCGTGCGCGTCGCCCACCGCGGCTCGCGGCTGGTGCTCGCCTCCGAGAGTCATTTAAATAACCGAAGCGTGTTTGTTGTCACCGCCATCGTCACTTGTGCACCGCGAAGCAGTTGGCGTTCATCTGGATGGTCGACTCGACGTCCGCGTACCGGATGAGGAACTTGGTGCAGATCTCGTCCGTGTGGTGCTCGCCGTCCATTATGCGCAGCACGTCCTTCTCCAGCTGGCTGGCCTTGGCCGCGAGCGTGCGCTTGCTCGCCATGTTGCCGCTGCTGCCGCTGCCGCTGAGCATCCCGTTGCCGCCGCCTGCGTTCCCGGAGCCTCCTCCACCTCCTCCTCCTCCACCGCCGTTGCGCTCCGCAGACCCGACCTGTGTCGACGGCGGCGCGCCCATGACGGGGTTCATGCCCGTCATGGACGGCGAGCTCGTCGCGAGCTGGTACGAGCGCGAGGACTGGAGCGGCAGCGACGGCGGCGCGGACGAGCCGCGGTCGATGAAGACCGGGTAGCGGTGCACGCGCCGGAGGAAGCCGTGGATGAGCCCGAAGGTGATGAAGCGCCGCACGTCGACGTGCGTGAGCGACTCAGCGTACACGACGCAGAAGTCGCTCATGCGCAGGCTCGGCTGCACCGAGCAGTAGAGCGCGAAGATCTTGGCGAACGACGGCGGCTCCTTGCCCGACTTGGTGATGTACACGGCGCACTCGGCCTGCATCTTGGGGTCCGCCGCGATCGCCGCGATCGCGGGCGTCGTCGCGTAGATGTTCGAGTGCAGGAAGATGTCCATCATGGCCACGCAGCCGTAGTAGAGCAGCTGGCGCACGCACTTCTTGACGATCGCGATCTCCACGTCCGCCTCCAGGCTTATGCGGCGCACGTACCGCACGCCGTCGATGAACGGCACGATCTGCTGCAGCGCCAGGTCCCACTCGGCTGTCACCACAGAGAGAGAGATAGAGAGATTGAGATATGAGTCCAAGGGTAGATGGATCCCGGCGCATATGCCAAGCTCCCTATCCAACGTCGCACCGCTGTTCTCGAGCAGCGCGCGCAGGTCGCGCACGGCGACGGGCACCTGGTAGTCGAACACGGGCGCGGGCTCGCTGAGCTTGGGGAAGAGCTTGAGGTTGATGATGTTGGCCGTGTCCACCGGGATGGTGCACTCGCCGTGCAGCGTCAGGTCGCGCAGGATCTGCGGCAGCATGTGCGCCAGCATGGCCTTCTTGTCGGCCTGGTACAAAAAGCCGCTCTCGCGCTCCATGCTCTCGACCAGCCCGCCGAGCTTGCGCAGGATCGGCCGGTACGGCGACGTCTCGACGCGCTCGTCGAACACGAAGCCGATGTTGAACAGCAGCGCGTTGCGGTGGTACTTGTCGTCGCTGATGCACACGGGATACCCGACGATCTTCATCTGCTGCACGCACACTGCCAGTGGGGAGGAGGTGAGGGATGTGAGCGCGCGGTTGAACCCTCTTCCTCACTAATGCAACGGAGACCGGCCCGTACCCGTGACGATTTTGCCGCACAGCTCCTTGTCGATGATGATGTAGCCCGACACGCTGTCGAACACCTCGCTGCTCAGCACACTGTAGAGAGCGGAAGCGCCGTCAGTTCGAGCCCCAGGAGGGTGGGATCGACAGCCAAGGCGCGCGCGCACTCGTCCGGCGACTGGAACACGAGCACGGGGCCCGCCGTGTTGTGGAACTCGCTGTAGAAGAGCCCCTTGAGCATCGCCGCTGCTGCTCGAATGCTTCAGATTCTCGATCGCTTGTCAAATGCGCCGCCGCCCAAAGAAATACACTGGATTTCCCTGGATTTCGTCCTGGATTTCGTATGGTTTGCTATTTCTATGGATGCACTGAAATTTACTGGATTTCGTGTCCTTTGACGCGACCGCATGGGAGCGACCAACTGCCGAAAGGCACAGCGACGAAAAACCCAGTGGGACAAAAACGCCGTGCCCGAGCCCAGAGCCGCCGGCACCAGTACATCGGCCGAGCCGCAACAACCTTGACGCCAAAGGAGAAGAGCTTGGCGATCGACTCGCAGTTCTCCTGGTCCTCGCCCGCGGGCATGGCGGCGCGCTTTTCCTTCATGCACTTCTCCAGCCGGCTCTCGCACTTGGCCTTCTTCATGCCGCACGTGGTGTAGCACTGCGCCAGTCCACGCGGAGCACGGCGCGTCGTCAGTTCGACAGTAATGGCGCCTCCAAGAGTCCCTGCGACAGCCGACAGCGCGCACCGCGTCGTGCCAGTTGCAGCAGTAGGTGGACTCGGGGCCGGCGCTGATGGTCAGCGACGCCATGCCGCACCCGTTGGCCGAGAACTCGAATTTCCTGCCGCAGTCATGACCGATCCGAGAGATTGTCAATTCGATAGATACTTGGACGCGCGCCTACTTTCTCGGGACGGGCGTTTGGTCGGGCGACTTGAACGAGAACGGCTCGCAGGGCGCCGTAAAATCGCCGAAGACAAGCGTCTGCTCGACGGCGTAGGCGTCGGGGGACAGCAGCAGCAGCAGCAGCAGCGCGAGTACGCGCGGCATGTCAATCGGGTAGGTTTGGCCATCACGTTTTCCCAATCATTTCGAAACGACGCACCGGTCAATAATCTCCATGGTCGAATGAAAATAGTGGCCCCTCCACATTTGTTTAGGTGTCAATGTACCCAATTTGTATCGTCGAGGTACCCATGCTGTAGCGTCGAGGTACCCATGCGGTACCCCTTGTGTACCCATACTGTACTCATGCTGTACTCCTTGTGTACCCATGCAGTACCCATTTGAAAAACCTCAAAACCTCGGTGGTTAGGTGTTGATTCAGTGCATTGATTTAGAATATCTATCTTACTTGAGATTTGTATCCAGAAATAATTACAAAAGGGTACCTCTATTTCGCCGCACTATTTTAGCCAATCAAATTAAAGATAGGAATCGACATATTGTGCTCTTAACGTTTGACAATGTGTGTTTTTATGTCAAAAAATATATTGTAGCGATTCCATATTCTGGATATTTATCCGTATTGAAGGAAAGCGCGGCAGTTCCAGAGCGGCAAAAATGGCGGCACTCGAGGCGCGAACGGTGCGGCGCATGGCGCGCGCTCGCGGCGCCTCCAGCGTGTCCCAGCGCCCGCGGCTGACCGCAAACTGTCGCTGCTTCCTCTGCGCTTTGTGTTTGTGCAGGTCACGATCCCGCTGGCGCCGTTGACGAAGCACCTGGGCTGCGTACTATGCGGAGGCATGCTGCGCGACGCGCAGACCATCACCGAGTGCCTCCACTCATGTACGCGCCGCTCTCTCTCTCTCTCTCTATCGATCGCTGTGGATGTTCCCCAGTATGTAGCTAACGCCCTGCCGTCCTGGACGCGCGGTATCTGTCCCTGCTAGTCTGCAAGAGTTGCATCTACCGACACTTTTTGGTGCAGGGCAGCAAGGAGTGCCCCCAGTGCCTCGTGACGCTCAAAGCGCGGCCGATCACCACGCTCATGTGCGTTCATCGGCTGCTAGCGACCTGCAATAGCGAGTTTGTGACCCGAGGCGGCGTTGTGGACCGCGCAGCCCGGACCAGAGGCTGCAGGACGTCGTGGACCGCGTGTTCCCCCAGCACAAGGCGCGCGACGCGGCGCTCGAGAAGGAGTTCTACGAAAAGCACAGCTTCAAGAGGAAGGAGTCGGCGCCGCCGGTGGACGCGACGCTCGAGTCCACCAAGGGCGGCGTGCTGCTCAAGAAGGCGCGCACGGCGGCGGCGGCTGCGGCGTCCTCAAGCTCCGCAGCCGCCGCCGCCAACGCGCCGACGCGCATCCAGCACTACATCGTCGAGGTGTACCCGCAGCAAGTGTACGTGAGCTTGGCGGTCTGGTTGGCGGTCAAAGTCGCAGTGGCTTACTCTGTTGCGTCGTCCGTGCTCTTCCCAGTGACGCCCGCCCGCTGCCGCCGCTGCCGCTGCCATTCCTCCACGTAGACGGGAAATTCAAGGTACGCCTCGCGAGTAGACCCGCGTCCTATAGAGAGAGCACTACGTAGTGATGCTGATGGTGGTGCGGTCGCAGATCTCCGAGCTGCGCAAGTTCCTGCGGAAGCGCCTGGAGCTCGCGAGCTCGGACGCGCTGGAGCTGTCGTGCATGGGCGCCACGGTCGGCCCGGAGCTGTCGGTGCACTTCATCTACCGCACGATCTGGCAGCAGCAGAAGCAGCGGCCGCCGCTCGTGCTGCACTACCGCCTGCTGGCCGCCTAATCCGCCGCTCGGCGTCCGTCCGTCCATCCAGCCGGCGGTCGTTGCCATGCAGAGAGAGAGAGAGAGATGCTCGCGTCGCGGTGCGTCTACTAACGCGCAATATATATATATATATATAAATGCTCGGTGGTTTGGTCGTCCGCTCCAATACGAGAGCTCTTCGCGTCCCAGACTTGACCCGGTTGCCGTCGCGTCACGTGTGCGCCACGTCGCATTTCTCTATTCACGTGCTCGATCGCAGGAGTATTCCCCATAAACACGAAGATACGGACGATTGCGTATCCAATACTTTATCTCTCGACTATTCACGGTCTTTGTCCACACTCGCGACTCGCGACACTTCAAAGAGGTCAAAGCGAGAAGCGAGAAGCGCCGCCGCCTCCTTCGCCGGCTTCTCCCTCCTTCCTCCTCCTCCTTCCTCCTCCTCTAGCGAGCGCGCCGCCGATGAGCGGGCTGGACGTGTACGGCGGCGTGTCGCCCTCGTGGGCGGCCGACAGCCGCACGCGGCCGCTGAGCCGGCGCAAGGGCCTGACGAACGAGGCGGGCGAGAACAACTGCTTCCTGAACGTGATCATCCAGAGCCTGTGGCACGTGCGCTCGTGCCGCGTCCTCATCTCCATGGGCGACCACGCGGTGCACCACCGCTGCGCTTCGGGCGCCAGTACATCCAGCGCAGCGTCTAACGCAACAGGCGCCGGCAGCGCGAGCGTCTGCCTGCTGTGCGAGCTGGAGCAGATCTTCGTGCTGTACCAGTTCTCGGAGCAGCCGGTGCTCGAGGTGGACCGCGTGCGGCTGGCGCTCGGCGACGTGTTCGCGCTGGGCGCCATGAACGACGCGACCGAGACGCTCGAGGCCATCCTGGACGCGCTGCACTTCGACACGTTCAGCCGCATGCTGCTCATGAAGCGCGGCGTGGCGCTGGACCACCAGGTCGGCGCCGGCGTGCGCGACGCCGACCTGACGCAGTCGGTGCGCGCAGACGCGGCCGCCATCGTCTGCGAGCCGCAGTGCGTCGCGCACCTGCTCTTCCAGATGAACCTCATGGAGCTGCGCACGTGCGCCGCGTGCGGCGAGACGGCCGAGCCGCTCATGAACACAGACTTTTTGTACCGCGTGTACGCCCAGGAACTGCTGCAGCAGGTCAGGGCCGCCGCTGGGGCGGGCAGCAAGCCGCTGACGCTAGAGGAGGTGCTCTGTCGCGAGGCCCAGGGGCTCAACGACGACGCCGGCGGCGCCACGGGCGGCTCGTGCGACGCGTGCAAGCGCGACAGCTCCATGAAGACGAGTCGCTGGATGCTCACGCTGCCCATGGTCTTTGCCGTCAGCATCATCTGGTCGAGCGACCAGGTCAACAAGCGGGAGGTCAAGGACTGGATGGACCTGCTGTCGACGCAGCACAAGGACTCGCAGACGCAGACGCTCGACCTCGGCCGCGTCTTCCGGCTCGACATGTCGCCGGGCGTCAACGCCGAGTACGCGTTCCGCGGCATGGTGTGCTACTACGGACGCCACTACGTCGGCTTCTTCGCGAGCCGCAGCCTAGAGGGCGGCAAGGCGCAGGAGCGCTGGTTCCTCTTCGATGACACGCGCGTCAAGCGCGTCGGCACGTGGGCGGACGTCCGTCTGCGCATCGAGCGCGGCGGGTACCAGCCCACGCTGCTCTTCTACGAGCGCACGGGCATCGAACTCGACAAGCTCGAGCAGACAGCGTCGGAGATCCACACGTGGTGGGAACAGACAGCGGAGGAGAAGGCGGCGGCCGAGGCGGCGGCCGCCGAAGAAGAAGATGCCGCTGCATTGGGCGGAGAAGCCGTGCTAGTGGCCGCAGTCGAGCCCGACGACAGCGATTCGCTCGCCAGTACCGCCGCGCCTTCGGCCATTGAAGCCCTGGCCTCGAATTTGACTCGTAGCACGCGCTTGGCGCCGATTGTGGAGCGGCAACGACCAGGATCAACGGTTGAGCTGCCGACGAGTCCGATCCAAGTGCCCAAGTGCCCGCCAATGTCTCTGCCGACCGCTGGAGTGCCGATGTGGCCCGACGAACACATTCACCTGAGCCACCTGTCGGCCCAAGACACGATCTCCAAGCTGAACAGCATCCTGAACAAGGACCGAGTGCCCGCGACAGTGCAGCCGGACGGACGCGAGATGCTGCGCATGGCCATGTCCATGTCGATGCGCCAGTCGGTCCGGCGACGGGATTACTCGGTTCACCGACTGACCGACCAGCAGCTGAACGTGAACCGAGACGCGATCTTCATGGACCCGAGCGAGGAAGCTGCGGGCGGTACATCAAAGCCGGCGGCGGCTGCTGCGACCGTCAGCGTCTCCAGCAATGGAGTCACTGCTAATGGAGACGCGAGTCGGCTGTCTTCACACAAGCCGCCGCTTGGCCAGCCGCCTCATCAAAACGGCGGACGCCAAGTGTTTGACGTCGAGCTTCGCGCGTCCGACGGTGGCATTGGCCTCATTCTCGACGAAGCGGAGCAAGAGATCGCGCTTGTACCCGGCTCTTCCAAGAAGAAACGCGTGTTCTCCGTCGCGGGCTTCGAGGTCAACGGCGCTGGCGCCAAGCTGCCGGCCGAAGCCAGCGGCGCGATCGAGAAGGGAGACGTCCTAGTCGGCATCAACGGCCGGACACTCGAGGCGGACGCGCTGTACGACGTACTCGAGCAGCTTCTGACCGCGACAAGTCCAGTGCGTCTGACGTTCCACCGCCACGAGCCGTGGGCGTGTCCGCGGTGCACGCTGCTCAATGACGTTAAGGAAACCGAGTGTGCAGCCTGCGGCCACTCTGTATGAGTGAGAAGCAGCGCCGCTCCGCCTCGTAGGTCGCCGTGGACGTAAGTAGAACCCAGCACTGGATTGATGAACACGAAGCGCCAGCAACATGCTCTCCGAATCCGCTTTCGGTGCGATACCATCGCTCCAGAGTGTGAGACCGTCAGGATGAGCAGTGATTGCTTCACAGACGACCATCGCGCGTCACTTCTTTGCGTCTCTACTCGATATCTTCTATGAGGTAGGTATGCAGCTTGTGTTAGCGTCGGTTCGACGCCTCTGCAGTCCTCAAGCGACCAACTCTGCACGTAGCATGGCTGCTTTCAGAAAGCATGTCGTGAAGGAACTGCAGCGTCATGAAGACGCGCGTCGTCCAGTGACCACCACTCGACTGGGACTGCTTCCACTCGGAGTTTCGCCATCTTCTCAGCATGATGGAGAGTCCGAGAGCACGGCGACGCAGTTCGACTGGCGCCGCCGTGAGAACTGCCGACTGGGCGTCGGCATCCGAGCGCAAGATATCCCCCAGGTCGGTCCGCACCCAAGTGCATCAGCTCTTCTTCCTGGGGAATGCGTGCACGAGCTTTACGAGCGCGTGATCAACCAGATCAGTTATATCCCCGGCGCGCCAGTCGAAGCCTTGGGCTGGCTCTGCGTCACCTCGTTCCGAGTCCTCTTCACGCCGTACGACGCGTCGTCGCCTGCGCTCGACGCTCCCTTCGCAGCCATCGACGCCGTCTCGTACAAGCCAGCGGCCGGTGATCCTTTCTGCTTCGAGTTCGAGCTCAGCTGCAAGCATCTGCGGACGATCCGGTTCGATGTGAGGACGCCAAACGGAGATCGCCAAGGCGGTGGTCCCGACCGAACGAGGATCGACCTGCTCGCGGTCCACATGCAACCGCCTGGACAAGCGCTCGTGGACACCGCGTTCGCGTTCGATTACCACCAAGCGCTGGCCGAAACCCGTGGCGCGGACGTCCGTGAGACCGTCGACGGCTGGCTCGTGTTCTCGCCGATCGCCGAATATGCCCGGCTTGGGTTCTTACGTCCCCTCGGCGACAGAGATGCCACGCATGAGAGCGGAGACTGCGCTGGCGTGTGGAGAGTACTCAAGAACTCCAAGTACCGGTTCATCAAGACGTATCCACAGTTCATGGTGATCCCGCGCGAGTTCTCGGCGATCGAGATCGTCCAGGCTGCGCGCTTCCGATCGCAGAGCCGGCTCCCGGTCGCCGTGTGGCAGCATCCGGTCCACAAGAGCGTCCTCGTGCGGTCGAGCGAGCCGATGTACAGCTTACTGGGCAACCGGTCCGAGCCTGACACGCGACTACTCGCTGCCTACCGCAACATGGCAGTCGCGTCCAGTGGAGTCGCGCCGCCACCGCTCCACGTCATCGACGCGCGCTCTTCGTGGGCTGCAGTTGGGAGCTGGATCCGAGGAAAATGTGATCTCTTGTGTGGTACATTCTGTAGCCGTTCCTTGCCGGCGTGAACCTAACAAACAGCGAGCTTGTTCGTGGATGGTGTGATCGACGACAGGAGTGGAGAATCCCCGCCACTATGACGCCGTGTCCGTCGAGTACATTGGCTTGCCAACGTTCCGCGTGATCCACGCGTCCCGGGAGGCGCTCAGAGGTCCGTGTAATGGGCTCAAGCTGCGCCATCGGTCGGGTCTTCCTCACTGACACGTCGTTGTCTTCGACCGAGCAGGCCTTGTCCCATCGAACTCGTCGAAATATGCGCGATCCAACTCGAAGCTTGGTACGTTTTGGCCGTCTGATGCAGCAGATACTCGAGCTAACTTGACGAGTGGCCTGCCTGCTCATTGTCAACGATGGGATAGCGGCAAAGTGGCTAGAGCTCGTCTCGAAGGCTCTCTCAGGCGCCGTCCGCGTCGCCTTCGTGCTCGATACCGTTGGCGCCTCCGTGCTGGTGCACGGGAGCGACGGCTGGGATCGGACGCCACTGCTTGTGTCGCTGGCGAAGCTGATCCTCGACCCGTACTACCGCTCCGTTCGCGGCTTCGCGGTGCTCGTCGAGATGGACTGGTGCTCGTTTGGCCACAAGTTCACCGATAGAGTCGGCTTCGGCAAGATCGGGGACGAAGACCCAAGTCAGCGCTCGCCAGTCATGGTGCTGTTCCTGGACTGCGTGTGGCAACTGACGCAGCAGTTCCCCCGTGCCTTTGAGTTCGGTGAGCGACTGCTGCTACACGTCGTGGACGCGCTCGTATCGGGGTTGTACGGCACGTTCCTCTTCAACAGAGAGCGCGAGCGCTTCTTGCAGAGCGTGCCGAAGCGCAGCGAGTCCATCTGGACCCCAGCGCTTGAGAATGCTGCAGTATTCTTGAACGAGGCGTATGCGGAACCTTCCGGCGCGCACATGTACCGCCAAGTCGACGCTCGAGGCGTTGCGTTGTGGCGTTCAGTACATTTCAGGTCAAACCTGACCTTCAACCGGTCGAACATCAGCTACAACACCGCCACTGACGAGGAGAAGACAGCGACGATGAATATTTCCAGTGACAACACCAAACCTGCGAAGACCGACGCGCACTTCAGCCGGGTGGCGACGTCGAGCTGATGGACGATGCGAATTCGAGCGACCAGGTACGTCACGACTTAGGAAGTCTGCGGCTTGTTCCGGTGGAGTTCGTCTGCAAGCCTGTTCTTCTTCGAGCATGGGAGTTGGGAAATTGCGTCGCCCATTACTGGCGACTCGACGCAACAGCAATCTCAAAGGTCTTCGATTGAAATGCGACCGCTACTCCGCTTGCTTTGGATCCACTACAACACGCGGTGGCTTCTTCTTGGCATTTTCCCGCGCGCGACCGAGCAAAACGACGCCCTTGGTGGCTGTCTTGACGCGCAGGCCGACCAAAAAGTGTTTGACAACGTCCACGTAGCCCAGGCGGCACGCCAGTTCGATGGCCGACAGAGAATCGCGCGATCGACGGACCTCTCGATGGATCCGGGCGTGCACGCGCGTCTCTATTGGAACGCCATCTTCGTGGGCAACCTCCAGAAACAGTTCGCACTCCTCGACGTCGCCGTGGCTCTCTGACACGGCGTAGTGGTACGGGAACTCGTCCAGATCCTCTTCGATCTCCACCGACAAGGTCGTCGCGCCTCGTGCCTGAGGGAACTGGTCCAATGGCGCCTGGTTATCTGGCATCATGCTGCTCAGTAGGTCTCCGACGGCGTCGTAACCGAGGCAGTAAGCGTACTCGGCGGCCGAGAGCGTGGCGTGCGAAGCCGTCAAGTACACAACGAAGTCCACCGCCATCGACACGCTCGGATCGCAGTCTGACGTGCCGCGAAGAGAATCCTTGAATGCGTCGATATCCCCGCCACAGCCCACAACCGCGTGATGGAATGGAAACGACTCGACGTCTTGAGCAAACTCAATCACGTCTTCTTCCTCTTGACAAGCTGTATCGTGGTGAATTGGCGGCAGATCGAGTTGAACTGGAGGAGGAGGGGCGGCAAGCCGTTCATTAGCCTCGCCATCGTCGTGCTGCAGTATTAAGCCTGAAGTTTTGACTTCGCCAGTATCGGGAGTTTGCACTGGAAACTCGTTGCTGATGGCATTGCTCTCGGTTGTCTCGTCGTCCGGCACGTTCTCAGTAACAAGTGGCGGCAGATAGATCTCCGGCACCAAGATAGGCACAACGACAGCGTGGCCAGTGCCCGAGCCTGCATCTAGCAGCGAAAGCGACACTAGGTCACTTTCATGGAGCTTCGACGGCTTCAGACCAGGCGAAGCCGACCACGGAGGGAGCGTGGGAGACAACGCGACTGCCGGAGGCTCCAATGACGCAATCCTCTGCGTATACTTTCGCATCTCATCCAGCGTCGCGCTAAGGTCGTTCTCCTGGAATTCGAGCCTTGCCAGCACCTCGTGCAGTCCTTCAGTGTCCGCTGTCCCCACTACTACGAGGTCTCCCCGCGTCTCGTACTTCTCGATCAGTTCAGGGTGCTGCAGGACGATTTCGTTCTTCAGAGCACTTGTGAACTCGTCTCTGGTGATGCCGAACTTGCCCAGCAGCGATTGAATCGCAGGTTTTAAGCCTCTTGACTGCGAGTCGTCGTCCGCAGAGGTAGTCTCCACTTCTTCATCGCCGTCTCCACCACCACCAGCGGTAGCGAACAGGAAGCCGACGACGTCACTGGTTTCAACTCCATCAATACCAGTATCGCCGAAGACGTCGGAGAAGGCACACTTTGCAATCTCGATCGGGTCGGACAGGTCGAGCACCGTGTCAAACACCTCCTTCAGCATGGGAGCGAACACGAACCCGACGAGCGATGCGACGAGGCCGAACCCATGCTTGACCATCCGGTGCTTTCGATCACGCTCCATATTTGCGAGCTGTGTGTGCTGCATTTCCATGAGGTGCCCCGCTACTTCTTTGATGTTTGACTCATTCACCCTCAGTCGCTCTTGGAACTGCACAAGCGCGTCGTCCACGTTCTCCAGCCGGCTGCGGTTCTCGCGGATGTTAGCTTTGTTCGCCATTATTGCTGACTGCACGTGTGTCATAGCTGTCGCCATGATCCTGTTCGCGTCTTGGACTCGCTCCTCTAGACTCCGTATCTTGTGCGCGCACGCAAGCACCCCGTCACGATTGGTGATCGCCATGGCGTGCACGTGCTTGATGCCATGGGCGAGCAGCTCGACGTTCTTCGCACACGTCTGCGCACGCCAACTGTTCTCATACACTTGGCGCTTGAGGTCGACAACCCAGTCGGCATTCTCCATGTTCACCTTTGCGGCGACAAGCTTCCAGCGGGTGTGATCATTTGAAGTCACGAGTCCGCGCTTGAAGCACTGCTCGAGCGCGAGGTGGAAGAACACGCACGCGTCGTCGTCGTACACGAGCTTCTTGGCCAGGATAAGCTCAAAAGCGCGCTTCAAGGCAGCGGAAATGCCCACTTCAACCGCAGCAGTCGGTAAATCCTTATCGCGGCAGTCGTCCAAGATGTGCAGCGAGATCGTCATGAGGAATCGGAGGTCATACGCCGACGTCACCAGTCCCGCAAGACCCAACAGTTCGGCAGGTGTCAATGCGATCGCTTGGCCATCGCTCTCATTGTCGACTGTTGCGCCGTTTCTGCCGTGAAGTAGGTAAAAACAGCGCTGGTGGAACTCTTGACTCGACAGGTACAGCTGAAGCACACTGCGAATCTCGTCGTTTGGCGCTACGCTGATTGGAGTCTCTCCGCTAGCAGATGTGACGTCCACGCGGGCCCCGTACTCCAATAGTGTCTTGACGAGCGGCTCGTGATCGTGCAGGCTAGCCAGAAGTAGCGACGTTCGCCCCACGTCCTCGCTATTGCAGGCGCAACCCTGGATGTCAACCGCAGATTCAATGTCAGCTCCGGCGTCGACCAGCAGAACTGTCATGTCGGAGTATCCGAGGGTGGCTGCAGTTAACAGTGGCGTCCGACGTTTGTGGTCACGAATATCGACCCAAAGAGATCCATCGACCTTCCCAGCATGACGTAGAAGCAGCTCCACGACATCGCGGTGCCCATTGGCGACGGCAAGATGAAGGGCCGCCTGATGGCGCACTGCCGGACTTGAATGCTCATCGATCATGAGTTTATCGTCTGCATCCCTCAAGTCACCCAGCGTATCCTCTGGAGTAGGCTCCACTTCAGTTTCGCAACCGATAGTGTTGCTGATGCTTGCGCTTCTTCGATCTCTTGCGCTTGACATCCCGTTGGGATCCGCCCCAACTGCTAGTAGTAAAGCAACGATCGCAGCAGCACCGACGCTGGCGGCGATGTGCAGCGCCGAGTATCCCTTACGGTTGAGCGCATTGACGTCAGGGGGCACGTTCGGATCGTCGCTCTTGCGCTGGACGAGGCTCACGAGGAAGCGAACGACCTCGACGGAGTTCGCGCTCACGGCTCGGTGCCAAATCGTCTGCCGGTCGATCTTGGAGACGTTCTGGACGCTCGCTCCTCCCGCAAACAGCTCCTCGACAATCTCCACGTGGCCAAAAGCGGCCGCAACATCCATCGCCGTCAGTCCTTGTGCGTCTTTCATAGAAACGTCCGCACCTTCGTTCAGCAGCAGAGTCACAGCACGCGAGCTGCCGGCGCGAGCGGCAAAGTGCAGTGCGCTGCTCGCAGTCGCATCGTCACGATTGGACACGTTGGCACCTCGCGACAGACAGAGCTGCAGTACGTCGAGTTGGTTGTGCATAGCGGCCAGCAAAAGCGGCGTGCGGCCGTCGGAGTCGCGCGCGTGCAGCATCACGTCGACCCTCGAGAGCACGAACGCCACGTCGCCGTTTTTAACGGCTTCGAAGAACTCGGCGCTCGCATCGGCTGTCGTGTGCAGCTCTCTCTTGTGTAAGGGCATCGACTTCACTTCGAGCGGCTGGCAAAGCGCCAGGAACGCCGCGATGCGCGAGAACTCTTCCTCCTCCGCGATCTGCATCGGCGTCCGACCGCTCGCATCGGCTTGTACAGGCGACGCCCCGCGCTCCACCATCAGCCGCACCATATCTAGCCGCGCGTCTTCTTCCTCGCCACCGTAAAGCCGCACGTCTCCCTCCAGCGCCATCGCCACGACTGTGCTGCCGCTTCGGTCAGTCCGCGAGGCGTCTGCGCCAGCTTCAAGCAGCAACCGCGCTAGCTCGACGTGCCCCATGAGCACAGCGTGCATCAGCGGCGTGCGCTCATGCACTGCGCTCGCAGCATCTCGCTCCGCGCCGTGCCCCAGCAGCGCGCGCGCGATCTCGAGCCGGCCGAAGCGCGCCGCGTAGGCCAGCGCGGTCCACGTGTCGCTGTCGCGGACATCCACGCGCGCTCCTTGCGCCAGCAGCTCGCCCGCGACTTGTGTGTGTCCGCGCCAGGCCGCGAGCATGAGCGCCGTGCAACCGCGCGCGTCCTGCGCGTCCACCGCCGCTGGCGACGCGCTGGACGTCAGCAGTGCGCGCACGACCCGCAGGTTCCCGCTGGCCGCGGCCTCGATTAGCGGCGTGCGCTGCTGCGCGGACGAGTCGCGCGCGTCCGGGTCGGCGCCGCCGCGCTCGACGAGCCAGCGCGTGGCGGTCGCGCGGCCCTGGAACGCCGCGTGCATGAGCGGCGTCCACCCGCCGGCGTCGCGCGCGTCCACGGCACTGCGCGAGCCTGGCGTTCCGCCCTTGTTGGCCAGCAGCACCAGGTACCGCTGCACGTCCGCGACTCGCCCGAGCGCCGCGGCCTCCCACAGCGTCGCCGGCCGCGCAGAAGGGCCAGCACTCATCCTCCGTTCGCAAGCCTTGGTCGGTTGTCTTGTGGCCGGGCGTCCGTTGTGAGCTGGGTGCGCGCGCCGACGTGTCGCCCGGCACTGGCTCATATACATACCAGGTACAGGCAGAAGCGGAGGATGCGCGTGTATCCATCAAGGAGCGCGCATAGCGAGCGCGAGTGTCCCCATACCTTCTCGTCGTTCTTTCTATCGGAAGAGTGTGTGACCACCGTTGCCGCTGGGTTCGGGCCGGGATTCGCGACTGCGCGGAAAGGGCGGGGGTGACGGCGCGCGGCGGGCGAAAGCTCCGCCCTGAGCGCTCGGATCGCGGACGGGTGAGTTGCAGCGGGTAGACGGAACGCAGGCGCGTCTGCTGCGGGGCCGAGCGGCGCGCGGAGACGTTTGCAGCCCGCGCAATCGCCGCGCCGAGCGGAGGAACCGTCCGCTCCGTCGGCGCATGCGAATCTCCCGGCGTGTTTCCCTTGTCCGCTTCAAGTGGATTTTATGTAAACCACCCAAAAGTTATTCGTTACAAAAAGCAAGATAAATGGGGTCAACTTCAAGCTCGACAACTGGAATAATTACTGTAGCTTGGAGCCATAAATAGCCACTTCTTGGTGCAACATGGACCGAGGTGTCCATTTCGGAGCTGGGGCGATGCGAGCGTGATGAAGACAGCTTCGCCGCCGACGCCCAGCACGAAGCAGCACTCTGGCGCGCGAACCGCGAACGAAGACGATGAGAACGACGGGGAGGAGGAGGAGGAGGACCTAGTACGGCGCCTCGGCCTTTGTGGACCGCCAGGAGTTGATACTGACGGGACGTGCACCGACAGGAGAACGCGGTCTGGCACGAAAAGCACGGTGCCGCGAGCGGCGAGGCTGCGCCGGACCCCGAGGCCTCGGCCGTCCGCGCGCTCCTGTGCTGCGTGCGGTCCAAGTGCCTGGCCGTGACGTGTGTGCTGCTGCCCTTCGCCGTGTTCATGGTCGCCTTCTTGAGCGTCTCGCCCAGCAAGTCGAGCGTCCGCCGTGGGCTGCTCATCACGTCGCTCGTCCCGCCAGGCGCGTACGTGGCCTCCGGGCTGCTGCTCTTGATCCTTGCCTGCCACCGCCAAGCGTCCGCGGACACGGACAACGCCCGGTCGGCGCACCGCTTCATGCAGCAGCGCGCGCGCCTCGACCGCATCGCCGTCGTGTCGTCCGCGTCGGCCAACCGCGCGGAGACCAGCAAGAGCCGCGACTTTGTCGGTCGGTTCGCGCTGTTCATCCAGGCGGCGAAGACCGGCGACTTGACCGGCTTCTGCTTCTGCCTCGACAGCGGCCAGCTCGTGGACGAGGTCGACCACTTGGGCCGGAGCGCGCTGCACTGGGCCGCGCTCTCGGGTCACGACGCGGTCGTCGACAAGCTGCTGCGCAACGGGGCGTCGGTGGACCTGCAAGACAGGCTGGACGGCCTGACGCCGCTGCACTACGCCGCGTACTACGGACACATCAAGGTGACGCGGCAGCTCGTCAACGCCGGAGCGACGCTGACGCTCACGGACTCGCGGCGCCTCAACGCGCTGCAGCTGGCCGAGATGGCGAGCCTCAAGCTCGTGAGCACGCAGCCGTCGCACCAGATGATCATCAAGTACCTGCGCATCGCCATGAAGGACGCCGCGACGCCGCCGCTCGAGCACATTACCGGGCTCACAGTGCAGAACCTCGTCGACAGACAGATGCACGGGCTGCCGCAGGTGCAGTAGCGCCTGCACAAGTATATATCCGGGTCGGTAGGCTCTACGTTCTGCTACTACATACAAGCACATGTCGATCGGTTCGCCAAGGGCGGTCAGCCCATGAGACGCACGCTCGTGCTGCCCGTGAGCCCGAAGCTGTAGCTGCTCTCGCTCTGCGCGGCCTCGAGGCTCGCGAACGACAAGATCTAGAGTACAAGGCCCAAGGCAGCCGACTGTCAGTCACCGTCGGCCCTTTGGCATCCTCTGAAGACGCGAGCGTACCTCGAAGTCGTACATGGCGTTGGGGATGTGGTCGATCGACTGCACGGCCGAGATAATGTGCAGCAGCGTGGTCTGCAGCGCCGCCTCGGTCTCCTCGGCGCAAATGTCCCGCCCTGTCGCCACCAAGACGCTGCAGTGAGCAAATCACACGCGTGTGTGTGTTCAAGCAGCGCGAGCGAGCCAAACGAACCGTAGGAGGAGGCGGCGGCGGACGCGACGTTCACGGGCAGGATCCACTTCTCGAACACGACCTTCTCCTCGTTCGACATGAGTCCGAAGAGCGCCTTCTTGACCTTGCGCTCGAAGAACGTGACGACGAGGCAGCCGCTGCCGCCCGCGCGGCTCGCGCCGGCCTCCGCGCCGCCGCCGTACGGCTGCTGCGCCTGCGCGTAGTGGTAGTGGCTGCCCGACAGGTAGCCGCTGCCGACGCCCGGGCCGCCCAGCACGGCCGCGCCCTGCACCACGCTCTCCTCGAACACCTTGACGGCCAGGTCCACCTTGCGGCTCACGTCGCCGACGGCGCACAGCGAGTACGAGACGTTCGGGAACGCCTGGCACGTCGCCTCGCTCGGCCGCACCGGCCCCGGCGCGCGTGTGAACAGGATCGTGTGCAGCACGGCCGTCACCGCGTCGCCCACGTCCTCGGGTCCGCACGGCAGCTCGTCCAGCACGTGCTCTCGCCACGGCGCCGGGCCCGTGCTCAGCATGCTGCCCGCACTCAGCGCGCTCGCGCCGCCCGCCGCGCCGGCCGTCGCCAGCATCTCGTGTTATCAGCAAGCAGCGCGTGAATTCCTTCTTCGACGTCGTTTGCTGTAGATAGTTTTAGCCAATGGAAGATTTAGGATGGGATTATAGCCAATACGCGCGGATTGGAGTCGTGGTGCCTCAAACAGAGACTGGTGATTGGACAGAATGATGCTGACCGTGCGTTGGTTTCCCCATTTGTTTTGGCGCTGGCCACAAAAGAGTTTGTACGGCGAATCAAACCGGACGGGACATGGCGGACGAGGCCGACGAGAATGCGACGTACGTCGGCGGCGATTCCCGGGCCCGGCGGCGGCCGCTGCCTCTCGTAGACGCCGCGGACGCGTGCCTCACGTCTCCCTCTGTGTGGAACAGCGCGGTCCCCGCCGCTTCCGGTGCGGCTTCTTCGTCCCTGGAGGCGGCAAGCGGGGCCGCTCTGGCGACGACGCCGGCAGTGAATGCCGATGCGCGGGACAAGGAGGAGGAGGAAAAGCGCGCCCGCGTCCGCGCGCAGTGCGCGGCGGGCTTCCGGGCGGGCGCGACGTACCGCGAGGTGGCGGAGCGGCTGCAGCTGACGATCGGCACGGTCCAGTCGCACATCAAGCAGGCGCGACGACTGGGCGAGCTAGGGGACGAGGCGGCCGCGCGGGCGAAAGGGCGGCCCAAGCTCATCAACGACGCGGTCGACGCGATGCTCGTGCGGATCATCCAGGAGAAGGGCACCAAGAGCGCGCGGGTGATCCAGAAGGAGCTCGCCAAGCCGCCGTTCGAGACCATGCTGTCCTACGAGGTCGTGCGGCGCCGCGTCAAGCAGCTGATCGACTCGGTCGCGGCTCTCCCGGCCCCTGGACATGGAGGAGATGACCAGGTTGGCGGCCATGGAGAAAACGGTGGCGGCAATGGTGCGCACAGGTACGAGCAGGTGGCGCACGACCTCGCCATGCTGGCCGAGACGGTTCGGTCGATCGTCACGGACGCGACGCAGACACTCGACGGAGACGACCAAGACGGGAGCGAGGAGAATACAGGGGAGGACGCTGAAAGGAGCGACGACGCTGCTTTCGAGCCTAGCGCTTCTGTCAGCGCAGATGGCGAGCAGCAAGAGCACGTTGCCGGTGGATCAGCCGTCAACAGTGAGGCACCATCGACACCAAGCAATGGGCAAGGCCAAGCTGCAGCTGGTACTACTGACTCTGGGGACAGTGCTGCGGCTAGCAATGAGCTCCAACGCCGTTCTGGGTGGCCTCGCTCGACGACAGTTGACATGGACGCGCTGATCGTCGAGGAGCTGCAAGCAGACCCAGCCACGACGACGCGCGCCATCCACGCCAAGTTGATCACGGCGTTCCAAGAGGTCGATGTTTCGTTCGAGACCGTTCGCAGGCGGGTGCAAGCGATTCGGACGCAGAGTGGCTTGGCGAACGTCGCGGATGTTGACGAACAGTCCACGCCTGTCACTGTGAGCATCGAGTCTGTGCCAGATCAGCCAACCACGTCTGAGTCGAGTTCTTTCGCTGCGACCTCTACGGCCCTGTCGGCCAGCCAGACCGCACCACCATCGACTCGCAAGTCCAAGAAGGGGGAGTATTCGCCGCACACGCGAGCGCTATGCGTGGAGAAGCACGAGGTGGACGGGATGTCGTACGCTAGCATCTCGAAAGAGCTGGGCATCCCGCACGACTCCGTGCGCGCGATCGTCCGCAAGGCCAAGCGCACTGGCAGCGTCCAAAGCGCTCCTCGCAGCGGGCGGCCGCGCAAGACGAGCGAGATCGTGGACCGCGTCATCCTCCAGGCGGTGAGGGCGAACGAGCGGTCGAGCGCCAAGGCCATCCAAGAGAGTTTGCTCAAGGTGTTCAACGTTAAGGTTTCATCCGAGACGATCCGTCGCCGCGTGCTCGCCAACACCCGCCAGCGATTGCTCGCGATCTCGTCCGGCGGCGACATCTCGGAGCCAGCCCCCGGGTCAGCGCAATTGGATGATGGCAGCGTTGCTGCGGATGCAGCTGCGTCGGCGTTGGCGGCACAGGCAGCGGGGAACGAAGCGATGGCGTTGGCGATGACACCGCTTCAGACCCAGCCTGGCAATGCAGCTAGCACATCGGCGAGTCTACTGATGGGGAGCAGTCTGTTTCAGAGCGAACCCACTCCAGCCCGACTCGCACCTCCACCGCAAGAGTTCGCGACGACGCACTCTGTTGGCCAAAAGCGGTATCTAGAGGTGGCTCCTCCTGGGAATGTCGCTGCTAATCTTCCAGTAGCGCCAGAGACCGCACGGAGCGACGATCTGCCTTCGACTGCGGCGGCAATTGAGGATCAACTGAGCCAGCCACAGCAACCGAAGAAGAAGCGAGCGAAGCGGCGTGAGTACAGCGTTGAGCTTCGCGAAAAGTGCGTGGCGATGCACGAGCAAGGCGAAGGCTATCGCCGCATCGGCCAGGCGCTCGACATGCCGCACACGACCGTGCGTGCGATCGTCGAGAAGGTTTCGCGGACTGGCAGCGTGCTGCCAGCCCCGCGCAGCGGACGCCCGCGCAAGACGGACGAGATCGTCGACCGCGTGATCCTCGAAGCCGTGCGCAACAACGAGAAGTGCTCGGCGCGCATGATCCAGGAGGAGCTGCTGCGCGGCTACGGCGTCCGCATCTCCTGCGAGACGATCCGCCGACGCGTCAAAGACCACAGCCGCCAGAGCCTCGCTCGCGGAAAGTCTCCGCTTCCGACCGATTCGCTGCCGCGACCCCGTTCAGCTGTTGGCGTTGCTGCGACGAACCAGTCGGCCGTTGAGGCAGCGCTATCCGGGAGTTCAGGGTCGCAGCCGCCTGTTCATATGGCGATCGACTCGCTGCAAGGCATCCCGCCCCAGGAGCAGCAGCAGCCGATGCAGGACGACTCGGTGCTGCAGTTGCTGCCAATGGCGTCCGTTTCCGACTCCATCGTGCTGTAACTGAGTGTTACTAGTCCCCCGCCCTCCTTGTGTGCGGTTCATCTACCTTCTCCTGTCGACGCAGCGACTTTGCGACGCGCTCGACGACCGCGGCCGTTCGCGGCGGCCATTCGTCTCGAGTCTTGGCGCATCTCTGACGATTGGATCGCGCCCGTTCACTCGCCGATTGTCTCGGAAGGTGTCGCTTTGGGTCGCGGGAAAACGGCCAGCAGCAAGATCGATCGCCGCCGCTGTCCGCTGCTCCCGGAAACGGCTCCTGGCTGCTTCGCTCTCGTCAACCTCGGCCAGTTTCCGAATCCCCAGCGAGACGCACGCGGGCGGCGCCATGGCGACGTGGCGGCTGGGCGTGTTCGTCGCTCTGTTCGCCCTCGCCTTCGTCGGAGCGGCCACCACTCGGAGGTGCTCGGACGGCGAGAGCATGGCCGCCAACGAGCTGGTCCTGGCCTACGCGTCGCAGTGGGAAGCCCACGAGTGCTCCACCGACTGCTCGGACGCGTGCACGACCGTCCAGGTGGGTCTGGCGAGCAGCCTGCCCGACTGCCTGACCTCGGGCTCCAACTACCGCGCCTACTACGCGTCGCTGCTCGCTGCGTGCACAACCCAAGGCGGCGGCAGCGCCTCGCATTCCCACAGCGGCAGCGGCAGCGAGAACGACGTGGGCGCGACGGTGGCGACGCCCGCGCCGACCAAGCGGTCCGGGGCCTCCGCCATGGGCTTTGCCGGTATGTGCGGCTTCTTCGCCGTGCTCGCGTTCGGCCACATTTACTGATCGACGCCGTCGCAATACCAGTACAACTCGCCGAGGCGCCTGGACCATTGCATGTGCAGGCTTCATGCAGAACGTCCGACGTGGCGCGGGATCAAAATGGGCGTTGGCGCCATTTTCCGCCAAAGATCCGTATCCAAACTGTGGAAGAGTACTTATTCAAAACATCATTCCAGATCAAAATAAGCAGCGTTGACTCTGTGGAAGAGTACTTATTCAAAACATTATTCCATAGACTCTTCATGTAATTATCTACATGTAGTTGTCCATTCCAAGGTCGCTGGTTTCCCGCGCTTTTTCTGCGCAGAACCTCCGACACTCGATATTCCGCACCCTCTTGGGCTTGAAGCGCGGCAGCAAAAAGCGCGGGAACTCGGCGGCAGCGGCGGCGGCTTCCGCGCTCCCTCCTCGCCCTTCTCCGCGCGTCCCCCGCGCGTCCCCCGCGCGTCCCCCGGCGCGCCCGCTGGCCCGCAATGGCGCCGCCCGCCTCGCGCCGCGCGCTGTCGATCGCGCGCTTCTTCTCGCGGCCGCCGGCGCCGCCTGCGAGCCGAGTTACGGGCAAACGCGCGCGCGACGAGGGCGAGAGCGCGTTCGCGGCCGTGCTGCGCAGCCCGGAGCTCGTGCGCGAGGCCCAGGCGCTGCTGGACCAGATCCTGGCGCGCGGGGAGCCTGCGGAGCCGCCGAGCGCCGCGCAGGACGCCGTCTGGGCGCTCGTGGCCGTCGTGGCGACCGGCATCATGCGCGAGCTCAAGGACGAGCGAGCCGCGGCGGCCGACGCGTCCGCGCCCTGGCACCTCGTGCAGCTGCTGGAAGAGGCCGGCGTGGGCCTCCTCGTGTTCCTGCAGCGCTTCACGAGCCTGTTCGACCGGCTGCTGCTCGACCCCGAGCTCCTGGGCGTGACCGTGCTGCTCAAGGAGGAGTTCACGGTCGCGTCCGTGCTGTTCGAGAAGTACCGCGTGCTGTGGCGCAAGGTCGCGGTGGATGGAGACGATGGCAACGACGACGAGCCCGAGCCGGAGCGCGAGAGCAGCGACGAGAACAGCTTGAGCAACGCGCAGGCCGCGGCCGCGTCCGGGCCGCGTCGCCGCCGCCGGAAGCGCGTGTTCGACGCCGGCTGGCTGCTCTTCCTGCTCGCCAAGAGGCGCCTCAGCGCCCACTACACGGGTCTCGGCCCGCTCTACTACCTGCTGCTGTCGGTGCTGCTGCTCGTCGCTCCCCAAGCACGCGGCCGCGACGCCAAACCGCTGCTGCTGCACGCCTCTCCGTCCGTGGAAGCCGAGGTTGCGGCGGCGCTTAGTGCTCTTGGGTCCCACGACGTCAAGGACGACGGCGGCCGGCGCACGCGGCGCGCGGCTAAGCGAACCATCAGCAGCGTCTCCTCGTCCTCATCAACGCCAGCGTCTACTACTACAGGACAAGCAGCAGCGTGGACGAGCGCGCAGATCCTCGAGGCGCTGTGTGCTGCGCCTCGAGTGGACCCAGTGGAAGTCACGACGGCGTTATCGCATCTAACGCTCGTGCTGAAGCAGCTGCATGAAGGAGGCGAGCTGGTCGTCGCCTCGGGTTTTGACCCACAGGGTCCGCAAGCGACCAGCACGCTGTTTGGGAGCGGACCAGGCGATGCAGAGCGACGCGCTCAAGCCATCGGCGACGCGCTCTTCCACGCGGACGTGCTCGAGAAGAACGTCGCCCGGCTGTCGGCAGTGTACAGGCACGAGTACCTCGACGGGTGCGGCAAGCTGGACGAACGCCTGTACCTGGACGCTCGAACCTTCCGAGTCATCACCGACAGCGACAGCAAGGCAGACGACGAGCAGCTAGGCGCTGGAGGCAACGGGACGACCGCGAACGCGGTGGATGCGAGCGCGGCGCGGTCTCCGGCGCGGAGTAACGCTACTCCGGCTCGGCGACAAGCGGCTGGCAACGTCGCGAACTCCAGTGCCAACGCCGGTCATGGCCAAGCCAGCGCGTCGTCAGCGACGCCAACAAGAGGTATGATGACTCCTCCACCGCCCCGCCACCAGCATCCGCCCGTGGGCTTCGCCTCTCCACTGCGCCAGTCCTCTGGGTCGTGGCAGTGGCAGGCATCGTCGTCTCCTGCCGTCGCGGCGACGGGGCCAGGCAACGTGCGCGCGTTCCTGCCGTTCGCGTCGAGCTCCAACCAGCAGTACTACCGCCCGTCGCCCGCTGCTGCTGGGTCGCAGACGCCAGTGACCGCCGCCATCGAGACGAGTCACTGGGTCCGCGACACGCTGGCGCCTGCCGTGCTCCGCCCCGTGTCGCCGCAACTCGCGGCCTTCTTCGCGGACTGCGAGACGGACCCGCGCCAGCGCATCGCGCAGATCCTGGACGACCGCGCCGGCTTGCTGCTGAGCACGCGGTCTCGGCAGTCGCCGTCGCCGGTTCCGTCGATGCTGACGTCGATCTCGGCCTCGCTGGCAGCCAGGGGACTCGCGACGGACGGGTCGATCCGCGCGGCTTCGTCCGGCCCGTCAGCCCTCCAGACCGGGTCATTCTCGCTGAACGCGTCGCCGGCGACGAGCACCGCGACGTACTCGGGCGTGGACGGGAGTCTGAAGCGCACGCGCGACCTGAGCGTCGCGCTCTTCTACCGCGTGCTCGAGTCGCTGGTGCGCGCGGAGCGCGCGCGCCTGCAGACGGCCGACCTATCGCCGCTGCTCAACAGCCAGGTGTTCGTCTCGGCGCTGTTCGCGTGCTGCCTCGAGGCGCTGCTCAAGACGCACGCGCTCGTCACGCTGTCGTTCCCGTCGCTGCTCGACACGGTCCGCGTGCGCGCGTTCGACTTTGGCGCGACCATCGAGAGCTTCGTCAAGCACGGGCGGCTGCCCCCGGCGCTCAAGCAGCACATGCGCGATATTGAGAACCGCATCCTCGACTGTCTAGTGTGGCGGTCCGACTCGGGGCTCTTCGGCACTGCTGGCGCGATGGACAGCGCAGGAGCGAGCGCCGCCGCCGGTCCAAAGCCCAGCGGACTGCGGCTCTTCTTCCGCATGGAGCTGTCGCGCGCTGCGTCGCGGATCTACCGGCTCGGGACGCTCCTCGGCCTGGACACTAGGAGCCTGAACCAGGTGTGGACGGCCGTGAAGGAGTGCGTGTGCGCGCACCAGCACGAGCTGATGCGCGACCGACACCTTGACCAGATGGTGCTGTGCTGCATCTACGGCGTGTCCAAGGCGAACCGCAGCGACGTGACGTTCAAGCGCATCAACGAGGCGTACAAGGCGCTGCACAGGCAGCAGCAGCAGCAGCAGCAGCAGCAAGCGCCCGCGCCCGCCTTCCTCTCGCGGACGCTGGACGAGGTCATCCGGGACATCAAGCTCGACGACCGCGGCGCACGCGGGGACATAATCCAATTCTACAACCGCTGCTTCGTGCCAGTCATGAAGGCGTTCCTGCTGCAGTTCCAGATGCAGGACAAGCAGCTCGCGGCCGCCGATGCGGCTGGTGCTGCTGCTGCTGCCGGGTCGGCGTCAGCGTCGCCGTCTTCCGCTCCTCCTGGGTTTACGCCTCGCGTCCCAGGCGCGGTGCCTGTCGCGACGACCGTGAGCGACGCGGATATCGTAGCCGAAGCCGCGCTCGAAGCCGTCGACAGGTTCCTAAGCGCTCAGAGCGCCAAGCCAGCGGTCGGCAGGGCTTCCAGCGCCAACGGCACACCGCCGCGGTCCCGCGCGCAGGCGGGGGCCAGGTCCTCCGCGCCGTCCTCGCCGTCGGCACTCTTCTCGTCGGTGGCGGAGACGCAGTCGCTGCCCGTGGCCGTGGCCATGCGCAACCTGTCTCCGCACCGCGTGCCCGCGTCCAACGTGTACATGTCGCCGCTGCAGCAGGTCCGGCTCAACCGCCGGTCGCAGACGCTCACGCCCCGCTCCCACGCGCTCTACGCGTTCGGCGAATCCCCGGCCAGGGTACGTCCGCTCCTCTCTCTCTCTCTCTCTCTCTCTCTCTCTCTCTCTCTGCTTGTCTGTCATTAACCTCGCGTCGTTGACCGCCGTAGGACCTGGCGCTGATCAACCGCGCGGTCAACTCGGCGCCCGCGGGCGTGCGACGCACCGAGCACGCGTCGCTCATGGCGTCCATGGCGGCCGTGGACAGCGGGAGCGACGACACGGACGAGGTGGCGAGCGAGCCCGGCACGGCCAGCCGCAGGCAGAGCGAGGCGGAGGACGAGAGCGGCGAGAGCGAGGAGGACGACGACGCGAGCGAGCGCAGCAGCAGCAGCACGTCCCAGTCGGTGGCCATCGCGGCGCTGGGCAGCAAGCGGCGGCGCACGCGCTAGCCGTTCGGCGCGTCGGCGCCTCCCGTACTTTAAATTTACTTATCCATAGCAGCAGCTGCGCACGCGCGGCTGTTGTTGTCGCTTGGACTCCGGTGAACACGCAGCGTTATTTCCTCTGTCAACAAGAGTCGCTCTTATTAGTCTGATTGGCTGTCAATTACGGCAGAAGTATAACGCGTTGAAGTTGAAGTTATGACAATCGATCAATTTTGGCTTAAAATATAACGCGTTGAAGTTGAAGTTTGACCGTACCTTATCACCTTCAAGTATCGATTGATGCTCGAACACGTTGCCTTTTCAACTTCTTTTTTTTTCTCCCTGTTGTTTCTTGTTCATTACCACGACGCACTCTGCTGCTGGTCCCTTTGCTTCATCTACTACAACACCTCCACATCCACGCCACACTGGCCCACTCCTACGTCACCGTCATGCTCGCTCGCTAGCCGGACGCGAACGCTCCGCTTCAGATCGTGGTCACCTCGCCGTCGGGCTCGCCGTCGTCGCTCACCTCCTCACTGCTGTGGCTGCCCTGCGTCGTTAGCAGCGTGCTGGTCAGGTCGTCCTCGCTCGCGAGCTCCTCCGTCTCGGGGTCCGCGTCCTGCTCCTTGAGTCGCCCGCGCATGGCGGCGCCCTCCTGCAGCTGCTGCATCAGCCAGCCGTCGTCCGCCATCGACATGCCGTCGAACGTGTCGCGCGTCGCGTCGAACGCGAAGCTGAACTCGTCAAAGTGCGACTCGTCCACCACGGTCCCGCTCATGTTGCCAGCAGCCTTGCGGCCACCGTTGATGCCCTTCTGCAGGTCGCCGATCGTCTCCTTCACGTTCATGTTGCGGAAGTGCTCGTGCACGTTCTGCATGAGCTCTTCCGTCGGCGGGATGAAGGGCGGCTCGACCTCCTTGAGCTCCAGCCTGGACCACTGGATGTCGGCGAAGAACGGGTGCTCGCGCAGTCCGGCATACGTGATGCGCTCCGCAGGGTCGCGCACGAGCAGCTTCTTCAGCAAGTCCACGGCCGCGTCGTCGATCGGCGGGTACCGCTCGTACTTGACCTCGGCCGTCTGGATCTTCTTGTACATCTGCGAGATGTTCGGGTCAAAGAACGGCGTGTTGCCAGTCAGCATCTCGTACAAGAGCACGCCGTAGCTCCACCAGTCGGCCTCCATGCCGTACTGCGGCTTCTGGGTCAGCAGTTGCTCGGGCGCGATGTACGCGGGCGACCCGGCCAGCGTGCCCGTCGGCGCAAAGTTGTGGTGCGCGCCGTTCGCACCCGGCGTGCCCGGCGTCACGTGCGCGAGCTGCTTGGAAATGCCAAAGTCCACGAGGCGAATGTGCCCCGACTTGTCCAGCATGATGTTGTCCGGCTTGAGGTCGCGGTAGATAATGCCGTGCGCGTGCAGGTAGGCGAGCGCGATGGCCAGCTCCGCCGCGTAGAAGCGCGTGCGATCGATCGAGAAGCGCCGGCCGCTGCTCGTCGAGACGTTCGGGTCCATCTTGGACGAGTGCATGTGCAGGTACAGGTTGCCGCCCTTGTAGTAGTCCATGCCGAGGTACAGCTTGGACTGCGTCTGGAAGGCGAAGCGCAGGCACGCGAGGAACGGGTGGCGCATGCCCGACATGATGCGGCGCTCCTTGAGCGCACTCTCAGCGCCCGACTGCTTGTCGATGATCTTGATGGCGAAGTACTCGTCCGAGCTCAGGTGGCGCTTGACGAGCACGACCGTGCCGAAGCCGCCCTGGCCCAGCACGCCGACGACGTCAAAGTCCGAGAAGGAGATGGCGAGCGAGCGCTTCGACAGGCAGTACTGGTGGAAGCAGATGGGGTGCGCGGCCACAAGCATTGGGTTGGTCGACACGCGGCGCGTTTTGGACGACATGCCGCGCTGGCGGAACGAGAGCACCACGCGCGAGATTCGCCGCGCCGGCGTGAAGGTGATCTGCAGACCGAACTTGCCCTCGGTCGTGGACCCCGAGACCGTGTTCATCAGGCGGTGCTGGTAGTGCGAGAAGCTGTGGTGGTCGTCGTCCTCCGACTTGTGGCTCGCCCCCTCGTTCACGTCCTTGGCGAGCACGTACTTGCTCGAGTAGAGCGCGGCGAAGTGCACAAAGCCCTCGCGGCCGTGGTAGATGCCCTTGAAGACGCACGACGGCTGGTTGTTCTCGGCCGTCTCGAGGTCGAAGAGCAGCTCGGCGTCCTTGCTCAGCTGGCGCAGGAAGCCGGGCAGGTAGTCGACAACCGCGTCGGTCGAGGTCGCGCCGAGCAGGTGCACGAGGTCGTCGAGGAACTTCTCGGCCAGGCGGGTCGTGATGGATGACTCAAGGCTGACAATGTCGTCGACCGAGTGCGTGCGCATCATCGTGTCTCGCGGACGCGCCTGCAGCACTTGCGTCGAGGACTCTGCGGCGTTGGCGCGGTGCAGACTGAGCTGCATCATGTGCATCCACATGGCCTTCTCGACCTGCGAGACGGCGATGAGGTGGATAAGGTTGCCGTTGGTGGCGAGGAAGCTGAAGCCGAGCAGGTCCGGCTGGAGCTTGGAGCCGCCGAAGCCGGCCGAGGGCAGCGAGCTGAGGATCTGCTTGATGACCCAGCTGCCGCGGTGCTGCTCCTTGCCGAGCGCGTGCGTCTTGGACTTGTAGACCGTGATGGTGCGGTTCTGCAGCGTGATGTAGCGCGGCGTCCAGCTCTTGACGAGCTTGCGCTGCTTGTACAGGTAGCCCTCCCACTCGACCTCCTCGGCCGAGATGGTCTTGAGGTCGATCAGGTTGGGCGTCGCCACGGCCGCGCGGCCCTTGTCCTTGGGCGCCGACGACGCGCGCCGCGTCGACGACGAGCTCGACGAGGACGCCGACGTCGGCGGCGAGGACGACGGCGCCGTGTTGGCGAACGACCCGGCCAGGCTCAAGCCGCTGGCCGAGCCCTTGCGCGACATGGACGACCGCCGGGAGGTGAAGCTCGCCATGGAGCGCGGCAGCGAGCTCGACAGCTGGCCGGCCGAGCCGGAGGACGGCAGCCCGCTGACGCCCGGCGGGCCGCTCACCGACGACTTGCGCCGCGTCAGCCGCGGCCGGTCCGTGCTGGACGAGATGGACGAGTTGATGAGCATGTGCGCCATGGTGGCGGCCGCTTCCTTCTTCTTCTCCCTCCGCTTCTTCTTGGTCTAATGTGGGTGAAGTCGCCGAGTTTGCCCTTCCGCCGGCCTTTCTTCTTATCCGCGGGTGCTCGACTAAGACGTTGGGCGGTTGGGCAGAGTGATGGTCGAAAAGTGCGGGCGGGGGGGGGGGGCGGGGGGGTCACGCGAGAATCGCTCCGGCCGTCTGCACGTAGGGACGAAGCGCCGCGGGCGTGGGTGGTGACGTGAGTGATCGACTCGCCGCGGGTTACGCGCGCGCCGAGGCAGGCGGGGAAGCCGACAACCGGACGCGGAGAAGAAGGAAAACTGAGTCGCTTGATGGGCCGGGTGAGTGTGCGACGCACTGCGTGTGGTTACACTTGATGTTGCTCGGAGGGGCGAAGGGCGGTACCGTCGTGCACGGTCCAGCGTACCGTAGAGCACGGCTGCGTTGGGGAGCAGCCTCGCTGGCGCTGCAAAAGAGCGGGATATTCGCTTCCGCAGGCTCCTGGGTCTTGGGAAACCGCTCCAAGACTTCGCATCACCTAGTCCTTATAGATTCATGCAGGTCTCGGTTGTCACAGCAAAAGGGAGGAATAAAACAGGCAACTGCCGTGACTCTGCGCGCGTGTCGATCGCCGAGCTAAGTATTTGCAATAATTCGTCCAATTTCTGTGAAACTCATTTTATTCATAAAATTGTTTTCTTTTTTACTCCATTGATATGCATATTGTAAAAAAAAAGTCACAAGCATACTTATACTTAGTATCTCTTTAGTGATGCTAATGGGAAAGCGCACTGTCCTGGTAGCATTAGTTTTGCGTAAGCTTGCCATCTACGGTGATGACTCTTGGCTGCCAACGCCAGCCACGACGGCTCGCATGGAGGCTGCAAGGGGGCGTGTTGCCTTTTTCTCACTGCGGTGCCTGTCTCCGGCTCATTTTGCTCCCGAAACGCCCTCCGTACGGAACTGCTCACGGATTTGCTGCCCAGCCCAGCATTGCTGTTTTGACGGTTCATCGCGCCGGATTGCCGGGTTGAACCGTAAATTTTGTGCGAATATTGAATGAAAACGCCGAATCTCCGTAAATCAAGTCAGGCAGTGATGCGCTAATCCGTACATAGCAGAACAACAAGTGGGACGCGGCAGCATAGACGCCGCTGGCAGCTGTACGCGGTGTACCGACATGGCATCTGCCGAGTTGGCCATCATGGCACGGCATCTGCCGCGTTTGCCATCATCGCTGAGCGCTCCATCGTGGTGCCGGTCAGGCTTACAGGTGATCAAGAAATCTACACCAAAATCGCAGTAAATGGCATTTACTATAAAAAATGTGCACGTACGCTCTGCTGCATTTGCATGGAGCCTTCGCATCTCAGAAAAAGCGGGTAAAGTCGAAGAGGAGGACGACGAGCGCGTCACTCGACTCACCCAGGCGTGATGAGCCCAGCCTTGCGTTCCATCGCCGAAATGGCGAGTAGACACCGCAAAATATGCACTCCGTTGCAACAGGACCTGCACGCACAGGTGGACGTCGAATCCATCACAGGAACCCTCTACGCCGCCGCAGACTATGCGGCAGAGCGGTGAGTCGCCGAGCCAAGCAAGATCCAACTGGCGGAGGGTGCCGCGCGCCTTGTGGCACGCGCCCGACGGGACTCACTCTGCTCCTCTCGTTGGATCCAAGCGCGATTTTAGTCAAAATGCCACATTTTTTTACTGTAGCATTTCGATTAAAATGAAGCCATTTTCGCGCGACGTCCGGTTTTGCAGCTGTTCCCATACTCCGACTCCGACTCGGAATCGGAATGCGGCCAAGATTCTGATTGCCTTGCTTGAACTTCTTATAAATCGCCTCTTTTATGAGTAGTGAAAATATGCGAACGGCAACTCGGTACAGTCGCAGCATATGGCGCTCGATGTGTTGTTGAACCGGAGGCTCCGTCACCGGCCCGAAGGTGACGCGCCGCGGCCTGCGAGTCGCACGTTGAACCCTGTCTGGCGCCCAAGCACCCGCGCCAGCTAATTCAGAAGCCCTCGCCACCGCCACCGCCACCGCCGGCGCATCCCGCGCGCGTTCAGCTTCTTCGCACCGGCACGGGAGGAAGAAGTTCTTCAAGGAGGAGGAATGCGCAATTGGGTGAGGCGCCTGGCTATCGGATGCATACTCCGTGTTGGCTGCATGGTCACCATGGCGGTGCGCAATCAGAGCCGACGCACCGGACGATGCGGATGCGGACGGGCGGCGAGAGAGCCGGGCGAGCGAAGCGGACACGCGCGTCAAGGACGAGGAACTGCGACGCAGCGCGTGGGAGTCGGCGGCTCCGACTCAACGCCTACTACGAGCCATTGTCTCCTTACGAGGACGCCAGCGCTCGCCGGTTCTCCGTCTCTTGCGCGACCGCCTGCTTCAAGGCGAGGACGAACGCCGCCGATGACGCCGACGACCGAGTCTGTTCGCCCACGCATCGCACCGCATGAGCACCAGCAAGTAGACACAGCCAAGGGTATCACGGGAGCGACCGGTACCTGGACGAACAGGGCGTACGCCTGGAACGGCAGCTTGCGCAGCGACCGGCCGCTGAACCCGTCGGCCGCCTCGGCGCATTCGAGAAGCGCGCGGGAGACTTGGACGCCACCCGCGTCCTCTGCGCTCTCGTAGCCTCCGTCCTGCGCGTCTCGCCGTCTAAGAGTGCGCAGGAGCGTCGCGTACGAAAGGATCGGGCGGCCGGACTGGCGGACGATGCCCACGCGCTGCAACTCGTCCACGCAGCTGCGCAAGATCTCGTACCGCGCTCGCGTTGATGGCGGGCCAATGTACCTGGGGCACGTCAGCGAAAGCGTTCGTGAGAGCCATGGAGCGCGTCCTTCAGCCGTCGAGACGCACTGCTTAATGTCCGCGCGGTCGACGAACGCGACGTCGATGGCGCCCGTGATGTTGGACGTCGTGAGCACGAGCACGTTCGGGTACTGCTTGAGCGCATCCAGCTGCGTGAGCAGTGCGTTCACCACTCGGATGGCGTCGGACGGGTCCGATCCGCTGGCCGCCGCCTTCCGGGCGGACGTCAGCGACTCGACCTCATCTGGCATGTACAGCGGAGCAGCCCGATCAGTCCGATCAGTCGATTACGGCTGGCGACTGTGTTCAAGCGTGCAGCAACTGCGAGATCTCGCACCTATCAAGACGCAGATGAGCGCCTCGCCGTCCTCCACCAACTCCTGGATCTGCCGGAACAGCTTCATGACCAGCTTGCCGCTCTCGGAGAACCACTAGCGAGCAGTTAGCGACCGCAAGTGACCGGCGGACGATCGCATGAGGTCACTCTCTACCTTGCTGAACAAGCTGTGCGCGTTGATCTCGAGCAAATACGCGTTCGGGAACCTGCATCAACAGCATGGTCAGCCACTTCGGGTACTCCAGAGGACTCGACAAACCCCTGTGACGAACCGCGAGGTGAGCCGGATGCTGAGCTTCTGCGCCAGCGCCTTGCACAGACTCGTCTTGCCTGTCCCCGGCGGCCCATGCAGCAGCACGACGCGGTTCCACGAGACCAGGTGCGGGTTCACCTGGGCGTCCGCGAAGAGCATGGCCGTCGAGGCGTAGTCTAGCACGGTGTACTTGACCGCCGAGTCGAAGACGAGTGACTCCCACAGCCCGTCCAGGCTCGAAGAAGGGAGCACCAGCTGCTGGCTCGTCACGGCGCTGTCGTCGTCGTCTGCGGTCTCCTCCGCCGGCGGCTCCTGCACACTCGCAGCACCGTGAGCATCCGCTCTTTGCCGACGAACGTGACGCCGAAGTGTCGTTGTCCACTCACGTTGCTCAGCTTGAACACATGCACATGGAGCTCGGCGTCGTCTCTGGACACGGCGACGGCCTCGACGTCTTCCTCAAGCTGGCCAGCGCCATCTAGAGGCCGCAGTTAATGGGATCCGCGAGCCAACTAGCGCTTTTTGAAGGACGAAATGCAATAGGAACGCACCGATCTCCGTGATGGCGATGCGCGCGACGTGCTCCGCGAGCGCCGACGCTTCCGGGAACGCCACCGGCCCTGCATACATTTTACGGTGTTAGTTGATACCATGGGCGCCGCATGCGACCGACAGCGCGCGCACCTGCGGAGAAGGCGAACGCGTTGGCCGCGAGCGCGTAGGCGACCTGGACGCGGATTTGCTCCAAGTCGGCGACGCTCTCGCGCTTGAGCTGGACCTCGACTGCGAGCGCGACGGGCAGCAGACGGTGTAAGTCCATAGGGAGAACGAGACGCCACTGCAGCGATGCGCCTGTGCGGACAAGCGCTCACCGTGCACGCGGCGCTTTGCGACTCCGAGCTCGTCCTCCATGACTCTCCAATGGCGCAATGCTCAGATTTGACATATTACCTCTGTTAATTTATTAATTTCATAAAATGATTTTTAATGTAACAATAAACCTGCATATCAAGTTCTCTCACAATTAATACTGAAGCGCTATTTTTGTAGCCATCTTGGACGCGACCTTGTCACCGTCACTTTGAGCCATCGACGCGCTTCATGGAGGCGAATGAGGAGGAAAACGCGCAGTCAGTGACGCCACGAGGGGCGGATGCGTCGGCGAGGCGCCGCTCTAGCGTCGAGGCGGCGGCGGCAGCGGCGGCAGCGGCGCTGTACGGGGACATGGAGCCGGCGATTGCCGCGCCGAGCGAGCTACGAGGAGACATCCTGGACTCAGTGCTGCGACGCGCAGCCAGCGACGTACTGGCGGTCATCCCAGCGCAGCGGAGTGTTATCTTCACCTACGACCGCGCGTCCAACATGCTCAGCGCGTACTTTAGCTTCTCGAAGGAGGAAGCCACGCCCGTAGTCAGTGATCAAGACGCTCCCCACGACGAACCAGCAGCGTTCCAGCCAACGCTGGGCATGACGGGCGCCTGCTTCCTCCACAAGCGCTGTCTGCGCATGCAGGAGCCGCACCGAGTAAGCGCGCTTGTTGTATACTGGCTCGGTAGAGGTCTAACCCGTGGTCTGCGCGCAGCACCGCGCGTTCCATCGCGAGTACGACGTACCGAAGGACATACAGATGGACTCCATCATGTGCACGCCGCTGATCATTCGCCACCGCGCCATCGCTGTCATCCAGGTGCGACTACGACATCTACGCAATAGACAAGCGGTGTTTGACCACCTAGCGGTACTTGCACAGCTGCTAAACCGTCTCAACCCCGACTTCATGGAGGCGCAAGACGACTCCTCCGATCTGGAGACGGCCAGCAAAGTGAGGGAAGGAGCGGAGGACTATCGCGACATCAAACTGCACCGCTCGCAGTCGATTCGACCGCAGGTCAAGCTCGGCTTCTCCGCCAAGGACGAGCAGAAGCTGATCCAGTTCGTCACGCACCTCGCGGTCCGTCTTCCCGTCATGGACTGTCAACTCCTCACTGCTAACACGGTGAGTCACTGCAGTTCACTGCCGAGACGCGGCTAAAGCGCGTCGACGACAACATCGTCACGCACGCTCGCATCCGGGAGCTGCAGACCTCGAACGCCATCGAGCTGCTCAGCATCCTCAACTCGCGGCTCGAGCGCCGCATCAGCGGCGGACAGGCCGTCGTCCCGATCGCTAGCGCGGAGTTCCTCCACCCGTTGCGTCCGCTTCGACCGCAAGGCGCTGAGGACCAAGGCGCGCCGATCGAGCTAGTGGGCACGCTCTTCGCCATCATCCGGCTGCAGGCGCGGTTCCACGCACGGCGCGTTAGGCGCAGCGAGAAGTTCGCCGAGGCGCTCGAGACCTTCCGCAAGCAGCACGAGCGTGTGCGGTCAGTCTTGGTCCTCCAGCGCGTGGCGCGCGGCTGCCTCGTCCGCAAGCGCGTCAAGAAGCAGCGGTGCGCCATCGCAGTGCTCACCCGCGTGTACGACCACTACCGCTTCCGGCTCAAGCTCGAGACGAATCGAAATGCCAAGAGGGCGGCAGTGTCGCGTAAGAAGAGCATTGCGACTCCTCCTCGTTCCTCCACAAGCAGCAACACGTTCAAGCGACGATCAGGGGGAGTACGAGAGGCGGAGCTGGTTGTCAAGACGCGTAAGAGTGCGACGGCCATCCAGCGGCACTTCCGCGGGCACAAGACGCGCCAGCTCGTCAAGCAGATGACGGGCTTCGCCAACCTGGGCAAGGGTCTGCGCAACATCGTCAAGCTTCAGTCGTTCGTGCGCGGCAGTCTCGCGCGCATCCAGTTCCGGCGGACCAAAGAGATGCTTAAACTGCGGAGCATGCAGACGCCGCCCTCCGTCTGCCTCGTGCGTCTCCGGTCTAGCTGCTTGTTGTGCTCCAATTGTCGTCGGCTAACAACACATTGTGGATGTGAACGTAGCGGATCGGGATGGCGCCTGCCTCAATGGATCCCTGGGTCAAAGGTGTCGATGAAGTGCGATCAGCTTCCTTGTGCTGCGTGTACCGACTCCCAGAGCGTCGGAGCAACGCGCACGTAGTGCAGCACCGCTCCATGGCACCCCGTCACCGCCTTGAGACGTTGTTTGACCTCGCCAGGAGCCATGCTCTAGGCGATACACCATCGTCTCCAGTGCATGCCAACACTCGCCCGGCCAGTATCGGCGCTCCTATGGTTAGCGACAGTCTGGAGCCTGTCTCGAGGCGCTTGGTGGCAGCGAACGAGTCGAACGCGAAGCCAACTCGACCGATGACTAAAGAGATACAAACCACACCGCGCGGGTCGGTCGCAACGCTGTCACGGGCGTTGCCTGGTCTTGTGTGGGAGTTGCAACAGAAGAAGGGGACGCCACGACCTCCAGCGGTTGAGTATGCTGCCGATCGGACTACCGCTAGGCTTCACCCCAGCTCTTGCTGCTGCCACCGCCGCCGCCGGCTCAACAGCAATAGCAACGACTCTCGCGGGTCCTTGATGCATTCGAACAGCAGTACGACCGTCAAGAGCAGCGGCTTTCCTACCGCTCCTTGCTCGTGTCGATACTGTCGCTCCGTTGTCAGGCTTGAGGACCAGCCTGGCAGCATCTTGGAGCGCTGCGACGAGTTCAGGCGCGAGGCCTTCGCCGCTGCAGTCGGCCAATCGTCCACGCTCCCAGTCGTGGCTAGCTCGCTGCCAAAGGGTCTGTCGACGAGCAAGCCACCGCAAGGACCGCTGCTGTGTTGTCTGCTACCAGCGCAGCCCAAGTTGGGCGTGGCCCTGAGATGCACCGAGCGTCGTCACAAGGCTCGAATAGCGTCCGTCAGTGGCGATACGACGTCGGTGGGATCGCCATCAGCACGACAGGCACTTGCGGCGCCGAGTCATTGGCAACCAGCCAACGACCGGACAGCTTGAACATGCTTAACAGCAAGGACGTGGTGTCCAATGGAGTTTTGCATTGCAGTGCTTTGACATCATGGAACCGAGCTGCGGTATTCTCTCTCTCTCTCTCTCTCTCTCTCTCTCTCTCTCTCGGTTAGTAGCGCGGTCGCGAGCGGCTGGACGCGCTTCGACGCCGCGAGGACTGGGACTCGTCGCCGTTCGTGGCCGAACTCGGCGGCAGTGACGCGCTGTTGGACGCTGCCACGCCTCCGAGCTGCATCCGCCCGGCGCCGGCCAGGCGGCTTGTGCCCGTCGAGGACGTCGAGCTGACGAGGTTTCCGTTGTGGAACTCCTCCGTGACCGATTCTGCGCGGCCGGCCGCGTCGACCGTCGTCGTCGTCTTCTTGGTCACGACGTGGCCGTGTTGGTCCGTGAACGACGACGAGCTGACGCTGCTCGAGAACGTTCCGCCGCCGCCAAAACTGCCGAAACTGCTGGAAAATGACCCGCTAGTATCTCGACCAAAGCCGTCGCCAAAGAACGAGTCCATCATGGCCGCCATCCCACCACCACCGCCGCCTGTGAAGCCCATGCCCATGGACCCGAAGCCACCGAAGCCAACGTTGTCGTCCATGTCCACGCCCAAGCCGCCACGCTGCTGCCAAGTCGACTGGCGCTGGCGTGGAGCGCCGCCAAAGCCGCCGAACAGCTCGGTGAACGGGTCCGAGCCGCGGAAGAAGGACTCAAAGATGTCGTACGCATGCCGTGATGAGAACCCAGCGCGTCCGCCATAGCCAAAGCCAAAGGGGTCGTGGTACACGCCCGAGCCGGCGGACCCGCCGCCATCCGCGGCGCCAGGCTCCAGCCCCGCCCGGCCGTACGTCTCGTACAGCGAGCGCTTGCCCGGGTCGCTCAGCACCGCGTAGGCCTCACCGACCTTCTTGAAGTACTCCTCCGCCCGCGGGTGGCTCCGGTTCTTGTCCGGGTGCCACTGCACCGCCAGTCGCCGGTACGCGCGCCTCACGTCCGCGTCCGAGCACCCGCGCGCCAGGCCCAGCACCTCGAAGTAGTCGTCCGACTCGAGCGCCTCCATTCTTAAGTCGGACGCGTTCTCCTCGTGCTCCGCTTTCGCCGTTTTCGCTTCCTTTGCAGCCGCTTCTGTCACTTCAACGTGGACGACCCGCGCGCGCTTCTTGGGCTTGCACCGGCTCGCCTTGCGCTCCTTGGCCGCAGTTTGCGGCTCTACGGAGTGGACTTGGGCCTTCTGCTGGCCTGTGGTGGCTGGGTGCGTCTCCTTGGCGCGCTGTCGCTTCCTGCCCGCCCGCTTGGTCTCCTCGAGCGTCATAATGACGCGGGTGGATCGCTTTCGACGTCGCGGATTGGTCATATACGTTGACAACCGCGCGATTTTATTGGACAATCGGAAGCGACAGGCGAATTTTGGGGCGAAAGCGAAAATGGACACAACGGCTTCTCTCGCAACCATCAGGGGTTTTGTATATGAAATTTCTAGAATCCGCGTCGCTTCCATCGAATAATCTCTAACCTTAACCGTAGACGCTTCCCCCGCAATTGTGACACTGCTTCAACGGATACACTCATCCCGTGCGACGATTTGATGGGCAATGAGCATGCGCATCATCGCCGACGACGCCACTTTGGCGAGCGATTCCTCCTCTTCCAGCGGACCGTTCGCGCTGAACGACGGCTCTATACGAAGCTGACGCGCCAGGCTCTCCCTTCCCGTCTCTCCGAGGCCCAGCGCCTCGCTCTTTGCTCCGTTTCAGCGCCATGACGAGGATCCTCGCGTCGCTCGTGGCGCTCTGCGCGCTTCTTTGTGCGACGACCGCTGCGCTCCGCGCCAACGACAACGCGCTGCTGCAGCTGGAAGCGGGCGCCGCCCGTCCAGAAGAGATCCTCGAGTACCGCGGCAGCTCGCACTACGAGTTCGGGCTGCGCATGGGCGAGCACTTCCGCGACAAGATCCAGCGGCGCATGGCGTTCAACGCCAAGCTGCAGACGCTGCTGCTCCCGTTCGTGCGCACGGCCGACGGGCGCGCGCTGTACGCCAAGTACATGGACTCGCACTCGCGCACGTTCCCGGTACGCTCTTCCTCTGCCTTTAGGCTCGGTACTCACTGGCTAAGCGACTCTAGCGCAGCAATACATGGCCGAGCTCCAGGGCATCGCGGACGGCAGCGGCGTCCCCTTCGAGGTGTCCAGCCCAGTTGCATTCGCTCTTTACGCTCCAGTCGGTGCATCGGTGGCTCACGACGGCGCTTCTATCTGCTGCACTAGACCGTCTTTATCGAGAACCTGAGCGAGGAGTTCGAGGACTCGATCCCCGCGGCGTTCAACGCCGACGCGGTCCCTCAAGCCGCCCGAGCGCCGACGCTGCGGTGCTCGGACGTTGTGCTCACATCCCCGGACGTCCGCGTGGTGGCGCACAACGAGGACAGCGCGCTGCAGGACGTAAACCGCACGGCCATCGTCATCGCCAAGATCGGCGACGCCCCCGAGTTCGTGGCCTACACGTACCTCGGCGACCTGCCCTCCGGCGCCTTCGGCTTCAACGGCGCCGGCATCGCCTTCACGCTCAACTGTCCGTATGCTTAAGGTGTGGTTGGGATCTCCGCCGGGCTATGAGAGGCTAACGCGTCTTTGATGTGTGCTCGCAGTCGTCCAGCCGGCGGACACGTACGTCGGCGGGCTTGGAAGAGGGTTCATCTCGCGCGACCTGCTGGCGGCGAAGGACGCGGACGACGCCATCGAGCGCGTCACGCGCGCGGGACAAGCTGCAGGCCACAACTTCCAGCTGATGGACGTGCCGGCGGCGCGCGTGTGGAACATCGAGGTTGCGTCCTTCGACCGCCACGTCGTCCACGAGTACACGCCGACGGGCGGCGGCGGCGAGGTCGCTGCGTACTTCCACGCCAACCAGTACCAGCGCCTGGCGATCACGCAGCCGCCGTACCAGAGCAGTCTGCATCGCCTCAAGCGCTACAGCGAGATGCGTGCGCCGACGAGCGTCGCGCAGGCGCTGGCGGTGCTCGGGGACCAGGAAGACCAGCTCTACCCCGTCTTCCACGACGCCGCGTCCCATCAGCGCGGCGAGCTGTCCGGGTGGACGCTCACGACCGTCGTGTTCGACCTCCGGCGCCGCGTGGCCGTCTCGTTCCGCGGCAACCCGCGCAACCAGGACGTCAAGCTCGTGTGGGACCTCGACACTCTCCAAGTCCACGAGCCCGGCGACCACGAGACCAGAGCAGAGTGGCTCAGCGTCGGCTCGTAGACTTGTTAGCGGTGTTGCTCGACCGTCCCATCAGTTGTCTACTGCAGCGAATAGGCCGCTCACTCGGAGTGGTTGTGCATGGCGAGTCGCTGCAGCGTGTAGAAGCAGTAGGCGACGATCTCGGCGTACATGACGACTGGGTAGTGCTCAAGCGCGTAGCCGACGACGTACAACGCGCGGACCCCGAGCTTGTTGGCGACTCGAGCGGTCGAAAGCATCAGCGCTACCTCCGCTCCGAAGTACGCGAGCGACAGCAGCACGTGCTGCTTCAGGTCGATGGGGGACAACCGAGCCAGAAAGAGATTGTATCGCGCGTTTGGCAGCATCCAGAGCATTGCCATGGCCGTCACTGTAGATCGCGCCGAGAGACGAGTACGAGGGTAAGCGCTACATAGGAAGGTGTCGCTGGTGCGGATGGCAGTCTACGCACCGTAAATGGCGAGCAGCAGCAGCGTCGAGAACCTCTCGAGCAGGAGCAACTCGCAGGTAATGAGTGCGTTTCGAAGCCGAGTGTTCTCGCCACTGCTGCGCCGCTTGACACTGTCGGAGAGCGCCAACCGAGACAAGCTGAGCGCTCCGGAGCGGCTCTCACTGACCAAGTGTCTGCTGTTCCGACCGGGCTGTAGGCGGTGCATTATCGCCCTTGGAGGCTCGTTCGTCCGCTGCTGAGAGGTGGGAACCGAGTCCACTAGCGCCAGACGTCGAGTACTGTTGCCAACGATCGCAGGCGCCGAGCTTCGAGTCTGCAGGGCGCTCATCACGACACCTCTCTTGGTCCCAGCGTGGTGCTGTTTGTGTGGCGCGCAGTATATTTTGGCGCTCCGAGAGTGGGCAATGCGCGGTCGCGCGACCGACAGCACGTTCGGGAACTCGATACGGATATTGGAGGTAGTTCGGGCATAGCTGCGCTCGGACAGGGCAACCCGAGATGCTGGCGGCGGAAGTTCACCCTCAGTTGCTCGGACGACGTCGACAACCGAGGTTGTCGTGGCAGTCACTGCAGATTCAGCGTCACCGGTGTGTAGACCGCTCTTGGGTTGGAAGGAAGGCTGCCGTATGAAGCGCAGGTGGACGCCAACCTCGAGGAAGTCGGCTGTAACAATGCCAAGCGCGAGCCAGATGGACGGTTGAGCCGCCAAACAGGCGGCGTGGAACACAGCGAACATGGTCTCTCCGCTCACAGCGGCGACCTCGACGGTCGCTGCTGGCAGGCGCATCGTTAGGATGCTCAGGTGTCGCTGGTAATGCGCCTTAGCGACGCGAACAGCCAGCAAGAGGAGCACGCGGCTCCACAGTGGGGCAACCATGAACAACGCCAGCGCCAAGCAGAGTAACGCGACCGTCACGATTCGGACGCCGTCGATGCTTAAGCTCGATCGGACGACTCGTCGACGCCACGCTGAGCGGGTCGCAGCAGGAACCCTGAGAACTGCCAGAACGCCGAGAGCCAGCGGTAAGAGCAGCGAGACTCCGTTGAGCTCGTCCTTGTTGGGCACTGGGTACTTCCAAGCGAACGCCAAGAGGATCCAGGGGATCTCGGCGACGGCTGCGATGAGCAGCGCGAGTGCGGCGGCTTGGACGCTGCGGTCGACGCGCGTGGGGATCCCGAGTGCTTGCATCACGAGCAACTCTCCAGAGAGAGCGATCACGGCGTTGGAGAGGACGGAACGAACGAAAGCGACCGCATTCCTCGCCGCTCCTAACTTGGGGTCCGAGAGCGGGGTAGAAGCGTCGAACACGGTGAGGAGCGCGAGGACAGGCAGCGGACTTCGCATGACTAGGATGGAGACGCGGCCCACTCCGACCTTGCTGGTGTAGTGCTGGAGCCGCAGCGCTCGCTCGATGGCATTGCGGCCCCGAACCACCACGGGTGCGCGTGGGGAGCACGAAAGCAGTCGAGCAACTTGGTTGATGAGACTAACGGCGAGTTGGAGCGGCGAGCGTCGGGAGGAGGGAGGCACTGGGGATGTTGATGCAGTCATGGCATCAACGATCAGTCTTTTGCGTGTCTAGCCGGAGTTTTAATGGCTCGACAGAGTTTATCGCTGGCGTTTTCGCACGATGGACGAACAATGTCTGAGGACGGAAGAGCTATTGCTGGGGACGGTTGTGTGCACAGGGGAAGACGCGAGTCTGGTATTTATACGCGAGCAATGAAAGGGCCGAGCTCTCCAACCCCTCTATTCCATGCTTCTAGCCCATTTGCAGTGCTTGGATAATCGTTATCGACGGTCTGCGTCCTCCCATTTGCGACAGGTGCTGTTCATAAGGGTGTGATTGGACTCTGATCATCGGAGGCGGTTGAGCTGAGCCTTGAGGGGTGCTACGATAGCGATCAGCCGAAAAGATTGGTGGCAATCGATGCTTTGAGAGTACACCGAGACACTGAGAGGCTCATCAGTGCGTTGGCACCAGTCAACAGTCCAGTCGATGCGTTGATCTTCTCTCCACTGGAGTCGGTCGAGCGTGTCGAGCGACGGATAACACACCGAGCTGGTGTGATGTCGGCGGGTTGATTCAGGAGAAACGCTTGTATTGGCGTGATAGATAAGTAAAACTACTTCTCTGCCAGTAGCTGACAGCCCAACGTGCTCTACGACCGCGCTGTCAGGCCACGAGGCCCCTCGATCCATTCCTTCGCTACCACTTCTCGGTCACTCTCTCTCTCTCGATCTCTCGAGTCTGCAGCTCGAATACCAATGTATCGCGGGTTACGCCCACTTGCCGATGAGCGCCATGGCGCCGGCGCCGAGCCAAAGCGCCAGGTGGATGGTCATTCGCTGGGCCGCCGGGCGCGACAGGAACTTGTCGTTCGTGGTCATGTTGTACGTCATGAGCTCCACGAGACCCGTGTAGAGCAAGATGCCGCCGGCCACGCAGTCCAGGATGCCCTCGACCCAGAGAGCGGTCGTGGACGAGCTCGAGTACGAGGTGCGGATGGCGATGCCGATCACGAGCCCGATGGGCGTCGTGATAGCGAAGGCGAAGTTCATGAGGAACAGCTTGTAGCGCGACTGGACCGACTTGAGCGCCGAGCCGCCGATGGCGACGCCCTCGAAGAACTGGTGGAAGCAGAGCGCGCCAAGCAGCGTCTTGAACTGGCTGCCGCCCGTCACGCCCAGGTCCAAGCCGATGATGATCGAGTGGAAGATGACGCCGAGCTCGAAGATGACGGTCGCGATCTGGCGGCGCACGGCGCTCTTGGCGTCCTCGTCGTGCTTGGCCAAGCCCACGTCGTCGTCCTTGCCGTGGTACTCGACGCCCGAGGGCGTACCCGGGACCTGCTGCTCGGGCGTCGCGATGGCCACCGCGGCCGACGCCTCGTCTTGCAAGTGTCCATGTCCATGTCCGTGTCCGTGTCCGAGCGCCGGCGCGCGGCCCATGAAGAACACGGCGCTCTCGCACTCGATCAGGTGCATGACGACGAGCGTGATGAGCACGAAGGCGGGGCCGAGCGCGCCGTACTCATCGACGACGGAGCCGAGGCACTCGTTGCCGAGGCGCTCGATGCCCTCGTTGATCATGTGGATGAGCCCCGTGGCGACGACAACGCCGAACGAGAAGGCCAGGAGCGCCTCCATGGCCACTGAGTCGCCCGCGACCTGGAACTTCCTGGCCGCCAGCGGCAGCAGTGTGCCGAGGGACGACACGGAGAACATGATGAAGATGGCGCCGATGTGCAGCCCCATGTCGTAGTTGGCCTCGGCCGACAGGTCCACGCAGCCGCAGCAACTCTCCTCGGCCATCGTGTGCAGGTAGAGTAGCTGGATGTTCACGGCAAGCGCAGAGTGTCCGAGAGATCGCTGGATGGGGAATGACGGACGCGACTAGCTTGTGCCAATACTGTACGAGAGTCTACGTAAGACTCGACGCTGACGACTGAAAATGGAGTGGCACACACGAAAGGTCTGCTCGGACGGATGCATGCGTGGACGGGTGCGTAAACCTGAGGCGTATACTGAATCCAAGTGGTTTGAGCGTCCGCCGTCGGACAAAATGGAAGGCAGTCAACGAGGGGGATGGATGGGTGTGAATGATACAACCGCCGTCGGACAACGTGGGCTCACTTGACTCTGAAATACGATTGTTGAGGCTGATTGATGGGTCCTCAAGTTCACAGATGTATGTAGGTACACTGTATAAATCAATCAAACTGCATATGTCATCAAATGGTTTCAGTTAAACAGTCAAAAATTATAAAGACGCGCAGCAAGATACGAAGAAACACGCTTGGCGACTCGCCAATGGCGAGCCGAAGCAGCGCGTTATCGACGAGACGTGCACGAGGCTTGGGCCGAGCATCGTTGGTCCATGTAGCCTGCCTGGGTAGCTGCGGAGCTTCTTCCTATTATAGCGATAACAGCGGCTGAGCCCTGGCAGTGAGCGGGCGATCGATGCCGACCAGATGAGTCGGTGCACTATGTCTCAGGGGTACGTAACCAGATACGGAGCGCGCCGTCGGAGCGGAACTGTGGGTCGAGGTGGCTTCCATCTGGCCGTCGATCTGGCCGGATGAGTAAAGCCCTCCAACGACCAACAACGCCACGCAATGGCCCTTATCCGACGGCTTTGTCCGTGATCCCTGACGGCTGGCTCACGGTGATTACAAACATTCGCGCGTAATATGTTGTGTTATCTTAAGTCGGCTCTCAGCGGCGAAATCCAGCGCTTCAGTTATGATACCAATGACGAATCTCACTCAAACAAGTACATATCGAGATTGGCACGTCAGTGCACGCACGCGCTGCCTTCACACGACCGTCGTGCGCTTGCTGCTTTTGCCGCGCCGGTCGGCGTAGACCTCGTCGGCCGCCAACTCCTTCCACTGGCGCCAGCTGTGCTGCAGCACACGCAGCCGGGCCTCGCGGCGGACGTACGTCGGGTTGTGCAGCCCGACGGCGTCCCAGTCGCCGAGCGACGCCACGAACTCGTCGTGGGCGGCGGAGGCGACCGCGGGCCGCGCCAGGTAGGCGCGCGCGAGCACCGCGACCGACGGGTGCAGCTGCGCGCCAGACAAGCGGAACCAGGCGAGCACGTCCACGCGCTGGTACAGCTTGGCGACGTTGTACTGGCCGTTCTTGAGGAAGATGTCACCGCGGGACGCAAAGTTCTCCCACTCCACCACGAGCGACTGCCAGCGCTGCCACGCCTGCTGCTCCGCCTGCTCCAGCTCGGTTCTCCGCCGAGCCAAGGCCTCTGTCTCTGTCGTCGACGAGCTCGAGCCGCCACCCTGTTTGCTGCTGCCACCGTTGCGGCCAGCAAAGCCAAACGGGTTCTGCGACACTGACGAGCGCTTGCTCGGTCCATCCATTGCGAGCAGTGCGCTCATTTCGTCCTCGTCGCTGTCGTCGGCGCCGTGGTCACTGCCTCCTAGAGCGCCAGTCCCGGACGTCTCTGACTTTTGCTGGCCGCGCTTGTCGTCGCCGCCCGTCGCAGCAAACTCGAGCTCGGCGAGAGCCAAGAACACCGCGCGGTGCTCTCTGCGCAGCTCACCTTCCGCCTGGGCGACCTCTTTCTGGTTGTCCACGAGGCTGCTCACCTTGCCCTTGATACGCGGGTCCAGCAGCATGGCCTTGACCTCGTCCGAGTTCGGCGACTGCTGGAAGCGCACGTTGATTTCGCTGCCCAGGCGCGTCAGGAACGCTCGCGTCGCTGTCGTCAACAGCTCAGCCGATCGCGACTCGCGCGTGCCACTATCAGCTTCGCTCTCGCTGCTGGATCTCGCACTCAGATCTTCGAGCGGCAGGCACTTGAGGGACTTGGCGTTGAGTGTCACCCGGAGGAGCCGGCGGAAGAAGTGCGCATAGGAGCTCGAGACACGGCGAGGGTGCAGCGTGTCGAGCTCCAACTGGCTCGTCAGCTGGCTCAGCACGGCTTCGATCTCTACGATCGTCTGCCACGCATCGGAGGCTGCAAGGTGACCCCAAACGCGCTCACCATCGTCGCTACCGATGCCGACGCCTTCTGCCGACACCGGAGGCGCGTTCGAGGCCGTCGTCGCAAAGTAGCGGCTGTACGTGGCGAAGTTGAGGCAGCTCCGCTTGAACAGCTCGTGCAGATACCCGAGGCGCGTTTTGGCCGAGATCTCGCCGAGCGCGGCCGGCTGCGCGTGGAAAAACTCTGCGATCTGGTACAGCTTCCCGCTGCGCGCGGGATGTTGGAAGTACGAGAGGAGCATCTCGAGAGAGTACTCGAGCCAACGGACCGAGTAGGGGTCGCTGTCGAGCGCATCGCTGCCGACAATGCCTAGCGCTTGCAGGAGACACGCGCTTACCGCGTGGATGAGGTCGTCCTGCTGGCGCGTCTTGACGCGTGCTGCCGCAGGGTCAGTGTTGACGCTGGAATACATTCCCAGCGCGTTCACGTCGATCTTGTACGTCTCGTTGAGCGTCTTGCGGACGAATCGGTGGCTCAGCGCGTGCGTATGCTCCCCGCTGTTCGGCGCCGCGACTGGCAGTGGCTGTGCAGCAAGCGGAAGCACGACATGGCGCCACTTGGAGTCCACGAGCGCGAGCGAGAGCCCCAGCACGTCCGCGCCACCACTACCAGTGCGCACGTCGCACTGGATCGACACGAACGGCCGGTTACACGCGGCGGTCTGCTCGCGACTCAGGTACTGCTCGACGCCGCGCGCGAACTGGGTGAACTCCATCTCGAGGTGCATGTCGAAGGTCCCTGGAGCGAACAGTTCCAGCGTCAGCGTCTTGCTCGCGACCGCCAGCAGCCGCTGCAGCTCTTCGTTCTGCGTCTCCTCGTGCTCCAGTCCTGTTGGGTCCGCGTCTTGGTCGTTAGTGGCGCATGTCCATGTCATGTCGTGGGTAGACGGACGACTACCGGGTGCGTACCAGCCGAGATGAGCCAGCGGTGAAGCAGGAACAGGATCTGGTCGGCCGACGAGCGCGCTCCCGCTCCATGCGTCGGTCTCCCGCTTGAACGTGGCGGCATTAAGCCCGCAACAGGCGTCGAAGCTTGGAGAGGAGGAGCCGACGATTGATCAATCCCCAGCCCCTGGTCTGCGCTGTCGACGTCCACTCCGCTCACCTTCTTGGCCGTCTGCGGCTTCTTGGCCGCCGTCCGCGCTCTCTTGGCGGGCGGCGCGGCCACCGGCGACACCGAGGGCGTGGAGAAGCCCGCGGAGGCGTCCACGGCACCCGCGCCGCCTATGCTGTCGCGCTTGGCGCCACCGCCGACGGAGCGGCGCCGCGAGTCATACGATACGCCCGGGTGTCGGCGCTCGAGGTGCTTGACGGCGTTGGTGGACATGCGCTGGCGCATCAGCGCCTTGGTCCACGCCGTGGGCGCCACGATGGCGTGCTCGCGGTACAACTCGTCGGCGCAGAGCAGGCAGACGTGCGTGAACGGGCTGGCGGGCCGCCGCCGGTCCTCGATCGGCGTCTCCAGCTGGTGCACGTACTGCCAGACGCCCAGCGCCGTCTGCGGCGCGTGGCCCACCGACAGCGGGATGCCGTACGCGTCCACGGGCTCGCCATCGAACGCGCCGGCCTCGTACTCCTTGCCGCGCATCTTCACCCAGCTAACGTTAGTGTTCAAACTCTAATACTTACTCAAGTGTACTTTTCTGTATGAAGAGGGGGGAGTACCTGTAGTATGAAGAGGGGAAAGCGACATACAAAAATCAAGTTGATCGGATAGTTAGACACCGGGATTGTATGGCATACTCGGAGTCATATATTCATGCGGGACACCTCATACTTTGGAGGTTGAAGTGGCGTCGGTTCGCGCGGACATGGAGGAGGACGCGGCGCTGCGCGGGCGGCTGGCGGCCTCGCAGAAGGAGAACCAGGCGCTGGTGCAGTCGCTACAGGCGCTCAACGCTCAGTGCTCGCGGCTGGAGGGCGACTGCCGGGCGCTGGCGGCGCGTGTCGCTCCGGAGGCGGCGGTTGCGGACGCGGCCCCGCGGTCTCCGGTCGTGTCGAAGGGTGGGTACTCCAGCGCCGAGCATACCTATGGCGAGATCCTAGAGACGGGGGCAGACATTAGCAGCGTCGTAGATAGCGGCCAAGCTGCGGGAGGCGCGACAGGGAGCAAGCGGGACTCGACGACTGATGTTGATATGATGAACGCCAAGGACGCCGCAGACGCCAATGATCAGCAAGGAGCGGCGTACTGGCGCGTGCGAGCGGCGAGGCTGGAGCAGCTGCTGGACGTGGCGGCCAGGAAGAACCTCGCGTTCGAGGACACGGTCACACGGCTGGAGGCGCAGATGCGGGCCATGGAGCGGGAATGGGACGCGATGCATTCTGATCAGACCCTCAAGGTCAGCAAGCGTGGCAGGAGCTCCACCAGCCACGGAACGACACCCATCAGCGCTATCCTGTCACTTCCGTCAGCTCCTACTGCTTCTGTTGCGACTGATCAGCAGCGAGAGAACTCGGTATCGACAGCGCAGTCGAATCGGAGCGACACACTGCAACGAGAGGTCGAGCGGCTGCGAGCAGACATCGTCCAGCGCAAGCAGGAGACTGCGCGTTTGCGGTCGGCAGGCCGAAGAAAGAGCGAGTTGCTGGCGTTCGAGAAGGAGAGGGCAGCCAAGCTCCAGGTGCAGTTGGAGAGCGCCAGTAGCAGTGCCCAAGACCTCGAGGCGGCGCAGACGCAATGCGTGGAATTACGCGCCAAGGTGAAGGAGCAGGCACGCCAGCTCCAGGATGTGCGCATTGCTGGGTCGGTATGTCACGAAGACAATGTCCAGCTGTCCTTCCGCCTACAGCAGACCAAGAAGGAGCTATCGGACGCGAATACACGGATCAAGGCGCTGGAGACAGAGACCCAGCGACTACGCTCCCAGCTCTCCTACTCGGTCAATGACAGCGCCAACTCCGGCATCGGTGTGGGGCCATCTAGTCGTTCAAAATCGGCCAAGAAGCTGGGACGATTCCCTACTGATTCAACTGAGCCAGCCGGAGCCGCAGAGGAAGAAGCCAAGGCTCTGCGGCGGCGAGTGTTGCAGAAGCACGAGCTGGTCATGCAATGCAAAGCAAAGATCACATCTCTGGAGGAGGAACTCGCACGCGAGCGAGCTTCGGCAGTCAAGCTCGGGCGAGCCAATCAGCAGTTGCAACAAAAGCTCAAGTTGCAGCTCGCGACCTCGACGCGTACTGTTTCGCAAATGCAAACCGAGGCACAGACGCAGCTCCGAAGCAAGCAGCAACAGCTCAACGGTCTACGCGCGTCCGTGTACGACGTTTTCGAAGCGTTCGTGTGTTGTTTCGAACCAAGCACAAGAAATGTCAGCGAGCGTAACCAGCGCCGTTCGCCTATGTCCATTTCGAACCAAGACAGTGCCAGCAGCGACTCGAGCAGCGGTGACAAGCTTGATAGGGCCTCTCGGTGGACAGATTTCTCGCTGGATGACCTCGAAACGCTGGAAGTGACCACCATTTCGCAGCAGAGAGCCCAAGTGAGGGGTATGGCGTCGGATGATGATGCCTCGTGCGCACAGCTAGAGGCCAGAGTGACGCTCCGGGAGCTGGAAAAGGCTCTGGATCGGTGGCCAGAGGACTGTCGAGCCGAGATTTGTCGGGTGGTGGATGGCATGCTGGACCAACAACGTCGGCGATAAATCTCGCTGAGAGTGGTCCATGTGAGGATGGCAAAGCCTGACGTCGGGCGATTTGGAGCGTTCTGAACGCCTGAGAAGGCTAAAACGCTATTTCGAGCAAGCTCCTCGGCGTTTTGGGCAAGCTTACAAGGTGCGGGCGTCGTCACTTCCCGTCATTGCGTTTCGCTCGCCCTGCCCAGTACTCAAGACAGCGACATCGCAAACTATATTTACGTCCATTTTCAGCCTTGCAGCTTGGGCGTCAGGAGGGAGAAAGAAGCTGGGAAGTCAGTCTCGCCACTCCGTTTCCTCGTCGACACTAGCGGAGAGTCGATGGACCGTGTCGTCGACACGTGTCGGCGCGCACACGCGTGGCGGTCGTCTCACCAGATCCTCGGGCGATTCTCCGTCGACAAACTCCAGCAGTTCAACCATTACCAGAGCCGGACGCCTTTCGCTCACTCGCTCAGCGTGATCGTGCTCTCTATCGTTGTGCCGTCCGCCGTCTTTATCGCGCTCTTCGCCATCGATTCGCCCAGTGATGCCGGTGCTATAGTCTCGATACAGTCGGCAGCTGGACACTCCATTATCGGCTGCGCTATGGCACTCAGCTCACGCCAGGGACTGTGCATCCCCGCGAGCGAGTCGCCACTGTTCGTGTCGCTCGCAATCGGGAGCATTGTGGGGATTGGCGCCGAGATGGCGCGGCTCCTGTTAATCGAGATCTATCAGACGACCCCCGTGCCGATGAGCGAGTTGTTCGTGGTTGCTACGATTACCTTGCTGTTCTTCCTGTCGAGCTACGTGCTCATGAGACGGAGCCTTCGCCGCCGATCGTCCAAAGTGCGCACGTACGTGCTCGTCGTTGCCATGCAAGTCACCACCGGGACCGTGTTCGCGCTTGTGGTGCTCGTATTCGAGTCGGCGACGTACGTCGGCCAGCTCCTGCTCATTCTGGTGCATCCGGCGCTGTGCGTGGCTGCGACCAAGCTCGTGTGGGTGAAGGCACGCCAACTCAACGACATTACCTCGGACGTGACGATCTGCTTCGCCCAGATGGCGAGCACATTGTGCCAGACAGTATGTCTCCAGAGTGTGCGCGGTCCAGAGCTTGGCGTGTTGCTCATCATGATAGACCTCACGCTGTCCTCCCTCGACATGTACGTCTACGCCTCGCGCGAGTACCTCGTGGATGGCGTCTCGACGTTGCAAACGAGCGCCAAGATCATTGAAGGCGCGCTTAACGCGGTGGCGGAGTCTTCCATGGTTGAGGACGAGATGACAAAGGACGAAGCGAGTGTCATTTCGTCTCAAAGACACAGCAACGAAGCGAATGCAACTCCTTCCACGCCCTCCAGCGGTGGAACCTCCCGCTCGTCCGCAGCCACAACGACGTCAAAGGCGCCTCGGACCAGCTCCTACACATCGGATGGAGGCCCGCTATTCCGCAAGAGCGGGATCATATCCCAGATTGAGACGCAAACTGCTCTGGCGCGACCAACTGATCAAGTGGTCTCTGCAAAATTTCGACGCAGAGCATCCGACACGCTGTGCAGCGACGCGATCGGAAATAATGCCCATGCAAGACTGGATAGAGCACGTGACAGCAAGACTGGACGGGTTCAGCTGACGCCGTTAGAGCGAGGCGCAGCGCGGAGGAACAGTTCAGCCTCCTCGTCGCAGCGTCGCGGGCTCGGCGGTATCCCAAATAGTATTGCTGTCAGCTTCAGCGCAATCGTGCTTTCCACCGAGACAAGCACCTATCGAGCCGCGAAGGATGACACGTTGGCTCCATCAAAGCCAAGAACTCTTGTTTCGAAGAAGGAGGCTGACACCGAGGTGAAAGTCGAGAGAATGGCTCCAGTGCTGCCGATCAAGAGCCGAAGGAGGAGCTCGTCGCACGCTGTCGCGTACGCCTCTCCGTCGGCCGTGTCCACAGTGAGAGTTACGACAAACGCGCCATCGACCGCGGCTGTAGCACCTTCTGGCGAGACAGTAGGGAACCGAGTCCGCCGGCGCGCTAGTTCCGTGTTCTTGACACCACGACTGTTTCAAGAGCGCGGGTCAAAGAGGCTGATGAACTTGAGCGCCGCGCCAACGATGAGCGCTGTGATGAAGCCTCTTGATTATGTGCGGCCCGCAACGGTGTTGCAGCCGTCCCAGGTTAAGATTGACGGCCTCAACGTCACACGCAAGGACCAGGCGCGCATTCTGGAGCAGACGCTGCAGCTGATGTTCTCGTTCGAGGCACTCATCATTGTCCAGTTCATGCGCGTCGTCGTGCCAGTGGTCGTCGGTACGTTTGCTCACAATGGACGAACCTCCTGGCTTGCTTCCGCACGACTCACGTTTTGTTTCGGCGGCCGGTGCTTGGCAGGGATCGTGGTCCTATTAGTTTGGTTCGTACCAAGCCACCAAACGAACGCGCTGCTGCGCGACCGATCGTGGGCACAGGTTGTCACCATGGCGTCTATACAAATCGGTGTAGGGGCGCTCGAGGCGGTGCCGCTTGCACTTCTGTGCCACACGACGCACAAGCGGTACGGGTTCAAGCCAGTGCGCATGCTGAGCTTTGTGCTCGAGCACTACTGGATGAGCTTCCACGGGAAACTCGTGGGTATGAACGTCGTCATGTTCTTCTTCCTCTCGCAGCACTACGGCATGGTACGTGGGTGCTCCACATCAACAGACGATTGGAGGCACCGCATTGACACTCATATCTGCTTGTGGTGCCCTGGCAGGCGTCCGTCCTCGTCGGCACAACGTGACTCCGGATGTAGCCATGCGATCTCAAGATGGCTACATTCAACGTCATTATCTCGAAACAACGACATCGAAAGCCTTGCGTTTCACGGGGCAACAGGTGTGGCGCCGCCGGTTGAAGCGCCGAAGCAAGTTGCAGTGGCGTTAAAATGCGGCGGGGCGTTTGGAAGATTACAGCAGCTGCGACGGACGTTTGCGTCAAGGATCGATCGATCGAGCTGAAGATTCCTGCCGTGGTTGAACCTGCAGCAAGTGCAAGCACGACCGACCAGTGGACGAGGCTCGACTGTCGCGGATTTACTAACGCGCGCTGAATCGACTCCGGTGCACAGAGGGGAAGGGGGCGTGCCCATTGTACATAGCCCATCGACGCGGTTGGCTAGCCGGGAGGCAGCAGCACAGCGCGTTGCTCTTCAGAAGGAGATTCTGCCGGCGTCGAGAGCGAAAGACACGTCAAGCAGCGCGAGGTGGATGCTTGGCAATCACCGAAGCCTTCGGCGCCGTCACAAGGTGCGCGACGGCTTCTCTCATTGAGAACAGGCCGGGAGAAAGACTGTACCATGGCTTCCGTCTCAAGTTTACAGGAGAGTTCCAATCTGATTGATGACTGAACCGTCGAAGTGCACTTGCACTCAGTATGAAGACGGTGAGCTCATCAGCGGACGATGCGCGTGATGTCTGCTCGGTTCGGCGCGTCGGCAGTGCCGACGCGCCTGCGTCACGCGCTACGAGCTGCTTGCTGAGCTGCTTGGTCGCGTTTCACGCCGGACGCGTCGACGCCGAGCCGCGTCCTGATTGAGCTCTCGAGGGCTCGAGCCGGCGGCTGTCGCAGCAGCCACCACGGAGGCGTGTTGATGGCATCCCGGTGCAGCTACGTTCGCATGGAGGCAGGCAGGCACCCGATGCGCTGCTAGACCAGGAGTGCTGGCTGATACGCGAGGTGAGATCGAGGAAGGAGGGACTGTAGAAGCGACGACGACGTTTTGCCAGTGTTGCGCTGGCGCCGCTTCGAAATGTCGAACAATCTTCCACATCGTGCTGGATTTTAGCGTGCTGATGCGCAGTACTCTTGGGTCTCGCCAAAGTAAACTGGTCCCCGTCTACTCTCTCGGGCCATAGACGGGCCACAGCATTCCGTCATACCCGCTCCAATTGGTTCAAATCGAGGTCCAAAACAGATGATTGCGGCCCACACATCCCCCACTGATTGGATGAAAACCGAAACGGATACTGTAGGATGTGCTCCCTAGCCCTTTCGTCCTTTCTCTTTTCCCCCTCTCTCCCCTCTCGCCCGCCAGTTCAATCCTCGTCCTCGAGGGAGCTCACAACCCCAAGTCAAGTGGCCGTGACACCAACTCACTCACTCGGTCGGTCGGTCCCTCCAACATCGGCATCGACGTCGTCGCCGGTGCTTCTTCCTGCGTCGCCGCACTCGGTCTCTTCGCCTCTTATTGTATGTACGTGCGCGCTTAACCATCGCCTTCTTTCCCTAACAAGAAAGGCCGCGGCGTCTCGTCGTCTTGTTCGGTTGTCCCCCCCCTTCCGACCGTAGTAGACTGACTCGATCGGCGCGTGTGTATGAATGAATGCATAGAAACGAGCGCCGCCGCCGCCGCCGCCGCCGCCGTCGAGAAGAAGCCCCCGCTTGCCGCCGACCGCCTCGAGATGCTGCGCCGCGGGTCGATCCGCGCGAGCGCGCTGGCGGCGCGGGACAAGTCGTCGACGGAGGAGAACTGCGCGTTCGTGGACAACATGATCCGCACGGTGCAGAAGCAGCTGCGCGACGAGCTGGGCTTCAAGGAGGTGCTGGTGGCCACGGGCGACGAGGCGCCGGACGCGCGCGACGTGATCCTGGACGAGGACGAGCTGTCGCACCACTTCCACCCGGGCGACGACTCGGTGCTGAGCGACGCGTCGCTCGCGGGCGTCGCGAGCGGCCCGGACGCGAGCCTGCTCGGCTCGAGCCTGCTCGGCTCCAGCTGGGAGTCCTTCGCGGCCTCGACCAAGCACTCGTACCTCTACGGGCTCAAGGCCAAGACGTCCGAGGCGAGCAGCGACGCGTCCGCATGCGGCGAGTGCGCCAAGGGCACGGCCTACGTGTCGCCCTTCTACCGGTCCAAGCCGCGGCTGCTCGTCATCGTGCCGTACCGCGAGGCCGGCATCTGGAGCCGCAGCATCTGCATGGCAGCTGGCCGCGGGGACGACTCGGGATCGATGCTGCCCTACCTCAAGAAGGCGCTGGCCGAGAACTACGGCGTCATCATCCTCAACCCGGCCGCGCAGGCCTGCCACCCGCGCGCGCACGTCGAGACGGCCTGGGACCGGCTCGTGGCCCCCCTGGCGTCGGCGGCCGAGGCGCCCGCCGACGTGTTCGTGCTGGCCTTCAGCCGCGGCACGCAGCTCGTCAAGCACCTGCTCAACTACGACGACGGCCAGGGCGTCATGCAGGACCGCGTCAAGGCGCTCGCGCTCGTCGAGCCGAGCCACTACGTGGACGACTCGGACACGTACTTTGCGCGCCGCATGCTGGCGCGCCGCGCCGTCGCTTGGATCCTCAGCGCCGAGGTGGACGTCGGGTCCAAGATCGCCAAGGGCGAGGCGCGCCACGGCTGCGTCTGCGTCTCGGCCGGCACGGTGCCGCACAACGTGCAGAGTAGCAGCGGCGCGTGGGCGCTCGAGATCGTGCGCGCCTCGGTGTTCGGCTCGTTCGCCGCGCGCTGCGGCGAGATGGCGGGCATCACGGTCAACGACGCCAAGATCGCCGCGTGCGGCATCTGCCACCGCAAGCTGTCGGTGCTCAACCGGCGCATCCCGTGCGCCTGGTGCCAGGTCAAGTACTGCTCGCGCTGCTGCGAGGACAAGTTCGTGCCGGCGTTCGGCATGTGGCGCGTCTGCTCGCTTTGCCAGTCGCTGCCGTGCTTGATTGACCCGCGGCGCAAGAACCGGCGCGCGCCGAACCACAAGTCGCCCACCAATGCGGACGCGGGCGAGCGCCTGAGCATCTTTATCCGCCCGGCGATCGACGACGACGCCGAGCCGGTGGCGCTGCAGGACTTTGAGATCATCAAGCTCATCGGTCGCGGCGCCTGCGGCCGCGTCAAGCTCGTCCGCAAGAAGCACGGGTCGGACGAGGGCGCCTTCTACGCTCTCAAGGCGATCCGCAAGAAGCTGGTCATCCAGCGCGGCCTGGTCGACGCCACGAACGCCGAGCGGCGTATCCTGGACCGCATCGACCACCCGTACATCGCAGCGCTGCGCTACGCGTTCCAGACGGACGCCAAGCTCTACTTGCTGTCCAAGTACTACCCAGGCGGCAACTTGCTGGACCAGATGCGGCTCGCGAGGAGGTTTACGGAGGACCGCACGCGCTTGTACGCCGCCGAGGTGGCGCTCGCGATCCGCCACTTGCACGCGAACGACATTATTTATCGGGACCTCAAGCTCGAGAACGTGCTGGTCGGCTCGGACGGCCACGTGGCGCTCACGGACTTTGGCATGTCGAAGGAGAACATGCCTGACGAGGCGCGCACGGCCACGTTCGTGGGCACGTACCAGATGATGGCGCCCGAGGTCTTTGGCGGCAAGTCGTACTCGCGCGCGGTCGACTGGTGGGCGCTTGGCGTCATGGTGTACGAGATGATCGACGGCCGCACGCCGTTCAACGCGAAGACAAACCGCCTCATCAAGGAGCGGATCGTCAACGTGGACCTCAAGTTCTCGACGCGCTTCACTGAGGACGCCAAGGACTTTGTCTCGAAGCTGCTGACCAAGGACGAGAACGAGCGCCTCGGCACCGGTCCCTACGGCTTCGACCATATCAAGCAGCACCCGTGGTTCAACGGCCTCGACTGGGACGCCGTGGAGCGCAAGCAGGCCGTGTTCGAGGGCCAGTTCGAGCTCATGAAGTCGCACGCCAAGGAGTACCGCACGGAGGACATCTTCGACACGTACATGAACACGACGGAGGTGCCGATCGACACGCCGGCGTCGGTCAAGAGCGCGGACGATGAGCTGTTCAACGACTTCGCCTTCAACTACATGGATGGCCCGGCCGACGACGAACCCGAGCGCGAGCAGCCCGTGGACGACGATGAAGAGTACGACGACGTGGACGAGGACAACGCGGTGGAGGCGGAGGGGGCATCCGTGGCGCCGGAAGCGGACAAGGAGGAGATGCTGACCAAGTTTTTGTCGCATCCTGGGTCGCAGTTTGACATCAGCCTGCTGCGTCCCGACCGCGCCGCCGACTTCAACGCGAGCTCGGGCTCGTCGCTCAGCTCGGAGTCGACTGAGGAAGTCGTCAGCGTCGAGCGGATCGGCGACAACCTCCTGCTGCCAGAGGTGTCGTCGTCGCAGACGGGGGGGCGGAAGAAGAAGGTGCCGACGGACGCCAAGGACCTGCGGCGGTCGGAGAGCCCGACGTCGGTCGAGGCTCAGACGCGTAGTTGATGCGACGATGCAATGGCGAGTGTACGTGTGTTTCTCTGCCTCTTGCAGGCGATGGGCCAAGCCGAGGCGTCGTGACGAGGAGTAGAGGATGTCAATGGGGATATACTGTGCTTGGACGAGCTGTGTCGCGTGGGGTCGTTGCACTTTGCTGATCTGAACGCACACTAATGCAACGCGTTATAGGGGCTCCAACTCGATCACCATCAGTAACTGCGACTTCGCCGGCACCACCGAGTACACACTCGGCGTCGAGGGACAGCCACCACTACTGAGGGTTCATCGACGACGCGTCGAAGCTTCGCGGGACACTCAGCAACATCTACTGCCACACCATGTCTGGACGTGGACCCAAGGTCGGAGGCACGAACGACTACGACATGGTTGATGCTCGCGGTGAGGAACAACTTCTACGACAAGTGTGACCACGCGTTCGACGTCGCGACCGACGGCAACGTGTTGGCATAAGGAAACTACGTCGACTCGATCGCTACTCCGCGTCAGAACGACGAGGAAAGCAGCAT
>JAADXX010000519.1:0-20883 GCA_023338025.1 Phytopythium oedochilum | reverse complement strand
CACGAGCAGTCACTCCGGCCGAGCTTGCAGCATTGGATGGTACGGTAGAAAAAGTAGTTGCCAGCTTGAGGGCGCTTGAGATTGCAGCGTACGTCGGAGATGCAAGTGATGCTGAAGAGAATGAAAGGGATGGAGGGGACGAGCAGTAGGTGCACCTACCGCCCTTGGAACCCTGGCACCAAGGTTTGCCGTATCAAGACAATTTAACTTCCCGTCCCTTGTGGGGTTTGAACCCATGCCGTGAGTGCTGCCGCAGTGTGTGCTGACAGCCTCGTCAAGTCGCAGAAATATAATATTGTAAATTACGATATATCCGTATTTAATGCGATGTCCCGTATTTAGAATGTGGGGGGTGGCGTATAATATAGGACATTCGGTACATGCAATAAGTCATTCACACACATTAATTGTCGACAATAAAAAGAAGACGCCTCGGTCCGACCTTGTCACCACTGCCGTTTCTCTACCCGATACTTTCTGTCTGGCTCCAGACATGGCTCCCCATGTTGAATTCAATTTCAAAGATCCGAATTCAGGCGCGAGAAAAAAACATTCACTCCTCCGCGAGAGTGACCGCGAGAACACTTTCCGCCAATCACACATCGACACCACCACTTTCCTCCAATCACAGTCGCCACTGACTGCGACAGTCACTCACTGGACCAGTTGCTCACTTTGGTTTCCGCCACGAAAGACGCTGATCTGCCTGCTCCTCCGATCGCCTCCGATCCCCACGCCGTCCGCGCCGCGCCGCCTCTCCTACCGCTGCACGAACGACAAGAACGCCGCGCGCGACACCATGAACTTCGTCCTCGCCGCCACCTTCGCCCGCGTGCGCGCCAGCCTCTCAGCCGCCCTCAGCTCGGCCGTCTCGGCCGTCTCGATCGTCTCGCGCGCGATCGGCCTCTCGTCCGCCGACAGCACCGCCGCCGTCGCCATGCTGGACGCTACCACCTCGGATGATAGCAGCATTAGCAGCATTAGCAGCAGCGCCCCATCCATCGCCTCATCCAGCGCCGCTGCCAGCTCCTGCGCCGGCTTCGCGTCCATCGCCGAGCCAGGGCGTCTGCCCCCATCAATACCGACGTGGTCGTCCTCGACGCCTCCCAGGACTCGGAAGCGGCACTTAAGACGGCCCTACAACTCGTCCGCCAGTTCCAGAGCGTCTCGGACCGCCTCAGCACCCATCTGAGCGCCGCCCACGACCGGGAAGAAGCGCTCCAGCTCAAGCTCTTGGCCGCCTCGACCTGCGCGAAGCGCATGATCGACTCCCAGTTCGCACGCATCCACGACCTGCAGACCAAGATCGACGTGCTAGAGACCGAACGCGACGACGACGCGAAGCAGCTCCAAAGCGCACGCGAGACCTCCAAGCTGCTCGAGGCGCGCTGCAGCCAGCTGGTCGACGAGGCGCAAGTACGCGCGGACGCGGACCGAATCAACCAGAAGACGGTCGAGCGAGAGGTCGAGCGACTCGAGAGCCGCGAGCGCAGCCTCCAACGCGAACACGCGCTCGCTCAAGACCAACTGCTCGCTCAACTTGAGGACCACGCCGCCGGTCGCCTCGCAGCCAACGAAGCTCTGGACGAGGCCCGACGCGCCGTCCACGCACAGACGAGCCGCATCAGCGAGCTCGAGCGCGACGCCATCGCGCTGTCGAGCGACCGGGCGGCGGACGCAGCGGGCGCGCAGAAACAGATCCGATGGCTTCAGAACTCCTTGATGAGGTTCAACCGCGACCTCGCCGAGCAGACGCTGGCCGCCAACAGGGGGCCGCCGCGTCGACGACATGCTGGCCGAGCATGTGCAGCAGCTCGACGGCCTCTTGCACGCGCAGCAGGTCCAGATCGCGGCCATCACCAACACGGAGACGCCTCCCACGGCGCCGGAATCGAGTCTCTGCAGAGTGCGCACGCCGTCGCGCCGATTCAATTCCCAGGACGCCGACAAGATATTCGCTCCGCGCTTGGGCGCCACCGCTGCCTTTCGTGAGCGCCGTCAGCAGTGTGTCGTGCGCGACGTCGTCGCCGCCGGTTCAGTATCCGTTCCTCATGGCGTCACGGCGGCGTCATCGAACTCAAGAACGACGTCGTCCAGCACCGACCCGACGGTCGCTCCAGCGTCGAAGCGACAGCACCGAGACGAGATGGTCAAGCATCAGCACCCGCGACCGGCGGCATCGGCGAGCTTGATTCCTCGATTGGCGATCAAGACGATGTCGGCACGTCCGTAGTCCGACTCGAGCGTTCACCGTGTCGGTACCAGCTTGACGACTGCTGCTGCGGATGCGCGCAGGAAGTAGACAGCAAACGGAAGACGGGGGACGGGAGATGGGAGGTGGAAGGATGCCCAAGACACAGCGCGCTGGAACCGAGATCCAGCTAGCAGAACACAGATCAATCGTCAGCCTCGAAGCGCCAAAGACCGAGAAACAAATCGACAACCACCTCGACCACGACCACAACCATAACCATGACCTCGACCTCGACCACGCCCATATGCAAGCTCGACGGCATGGGGCTACCTACACTTCGATCGCCGCCGATACCTCCCAGACGGACATCACACAACCTTCGAGCATTCAAGCGTTCGAGTGCTGAAGGTATGATGCGAGAGGCGGACCCACAGCTCATCCGCCACCACAACGCTGATCGACACCAAGCTCCAACACTTGCGCATTCACTCTCCTCATCGACACGCTGGCGCCGCAGACCTCCACCCAAGCCTTGAGCGAGTGATACAAGGCACAACGTATCAGAAGAAGATCAACCAGTCAGACAGACGAGCGACGCGGACGTGCACAGCCACATTACCGTGTCGAGACGCGCGAGAGCGTCCGCGAATACGACTTGAAGTTTCAACACCAGATGACACCTCACCAGACAGACCAGACCCGATCCGAGGGGACTCCAGACGTTGCTCGACGCCGCAGACTTGTCTTGGTGAACTGGCGCAGCGTCCGATTCTTTGCCTTGTGCTCTCTTCTGCCTCGGTTTTGCTCTCAAGATTGCTCTCTATCTGTTTATCTCTCTCGTTTCTCCTCCTGAGGCGTAATATAACACTCAACATCCCACCTAATCGCATGACCCGGTTGCACGTTTGCGTCCTACATCGTCTACTCTCGACATGAGCCGCCACTTCCCCACCATTCACTCACTGAGCCTTTCGTTTCCTCCGACTCGCAGCAAGATGGAGGCACGCGACCGAATCCCAGCGATGACACAAGAGACCCAATGAGTATCTCTCGACTGGCTACGTTTGCGCCACTAGTGGGCTTCCTCCGCAGTCGCAATTGGTGTTTTACCGCTTATGGGCGACGCCAGCGGACCGAAGACGGCGAGAGGGACGAGAATGAACACACGAACTGCGCCGATAACAACGCTTAGATGCCTGCAGCGTTCAAGGACCAGAAGGCTTAGTTGCTGCGCGTCTGTCTGTCGACTCCGCTCTTGCAGTGCATGACAGCCGTGGAAGGCACATGGCAGCACAACACGCCAGTAAAGAACCAAGCACTGTTGCCATTGGGCGTCATCTCCAACGTCTAGTCCGTTGTCATGAAGCCGCTCGGGTTTCCGCGCCAGCGTCCGCTCCCAAGCTCATCTCCTGCTGTACAACCGCTCCGTCGAGTGCGCCTGGCGAGAGGAGCGCGCGTATCGGAGCAGCAGCGCCGCTTGCGTCACGCCTGGACGGATCAGCGACCTGGTACACAGCAGAACGGGAAGGAGTGAGTGAGCACGCCAAGCATCCAGCAACAGTGATCCATAGCGCTCGCTACTCACTTGATGAACGGTTCCAGCTCGTGCACGGTCCACTTGTCCTGCGCGGCGAAGAGCGCGTCGAAGCGCTTCTTCGGGTCCGTCGGCAGTGCGTGCTCTGGGAAGTACACGACCCCCTTCCGCCGCGTGAGCACGAGTCCACGCAGCATGTCGGCGTTCACCGTGACGCCCGTGGGCACACGTAGCTGCCACTTGTCCAGAAACTCGGCGAGGTCCCAGCCTTGGTCGCCGCTGTCCGACACGCCGCTGCCGCCGGCCGTCGCCATCGGCAGCGACGCGGTCTGGAACTGCGAGTGCTGCTGCGCTAGCCGCCTCTCGGCCGCGCGCTCGTCGAACAGCGCCACGGCGCAGAACACCGCCACCTTGGTCGCGTCCAGCACGCATCGCTCGTCGCGCGTGGCTCCTTGGACGGACCCATAGGCGAGGCAGCACTGGCGAATGGCCACAAGCGGGTCGTTCGCGAGCGCACTGCTGCCAGACTGGAACTGAGAGACTGGGATCCCGGGAGACGAGAGTGCCGGCCAGTCGCGCTCGACCACTGCGTCGAGCATATCGCGGAACACGCGCGCCTCGTACGCCGGGCTGAGCACGCGCCAGGCGCCGGCCGAGTCCTGGAACGCGTGCAGCTCCCTCAGCAGCTCGAGCACCTCGTGCTCGCTCGTCTGCAGCGTCACCACCAGGTCGTCCGTTGTGTACCGCGGCTGGTCGCTGCCATTGCCAGTGCCGTCGCTAGATGGCGTCGTCTTTGCGCGCTTGGCGGCTGGGGGCGCCACCTATTGATCGTGCCAGAGAGTTCAGGACTATTAGTTAGGCCCAGTTGTTGCCGTTTAGATCCCTGGTGTGGCCTCGAACCGTGTCATTGCTCGGGTCTTCGAACGGGGATCGAAGCAGCAGCGCGCGCAGCTGTCCGACGTCCGGCGCCTTTGGCTGGAGCTGCGGACACACCGCAGGCGTCCAAGCGCGCGTGAGACCGACCGCGAGCTATCCGCGTCAGCAAGCGGACGAGGCGCGCACCACGTAGTGGAAGTTGGCCGAGCCCTGCACTTGGATCTCGACGGGCACGTGCGATCCCTCGCCGGCGCTCTTCCAGTCCGTGTGCGTCGTTAGCAGCCGCAGGTTGGACGTGTCCTCCTTCACCAGGAAGAACGTCTTGTCCGGCGTGCACAGCACCGCGCGCGCGTCTGGCTCGCCCACGATCACGATCCTATCGAGCGCGACCCGAGGTCAGTAGTCCGCGACTCGGGACGGCGCTCCGAGGGAAGCAAGCGCGCCGCGCACCTGCTGCCCGCGGCGATCGCCTGCTCCACGTCCGCGTTGAGCTCCAGCAGCCGGAATGCGTCGGCCGAGAACGCGTCAGCGCCCACGAGGAGCGCGTCGCGCTGCCGCTGCTCCTCGGCCATGGTCTCCGCCGTTTTGCCGCCAAATTACCTATCTTTTCGTCCGTTGGCGCCATTTCAAGGGCCTCTTTCCGAGACGAACGTCGCACGAAAGTCGCTGGAAGGTCGCAAGATATACTCCACTAAGTATACAAACGTACTACTTGACATGTGACACGAAGGTTGATGGAAGGTTGCACATCCACCGTCCACCATCCAGGAACGTCAGTCCCATTACCCGCGGCGAAGAACGACCGCGGCGGCGCTCGAGTGACCTGCGTGTCGCCCTCGCCCCTCGGCCCCTTGGCCCCTTGGCCCCGCGCGCCATGAACCTCAACACGACGTCCAACCTGCACGCGGCCAACGCCACGAGCGTCGTGGGCAGCTCGATCGCCATCCCGCCGCGCGCAGGAGCGGACGCGGCCGCCATCTCGCAGGCTTCGGCGGCGCAGCAGCAGCAGCAGCAGCAGCAGGCGGCCGCGAGCGCCAACGCGGCGCTCAGCCAGATGCGCGCGGCCTTCAAGCCGGTCGTGGGCGTGCCCGTGCCCGTGTCGACGGCCGCGGTGCCCGTCGCGGTGGCCGTGGCGGCCGCCAACGCTGCTCCGGCGCCGGCCGCCGTGCCCAACACGGCCGGCGCCGGCGCGCTGCAGCTCACGGGCCGCTGGTCCCTCGACCGCGACGACTCGGACTCGACCAACGACTACCTGGAGGCCATGGTGCGGCCGCTGTCGGCTCTGGTCTTGGGTCTCGGGTCGCTCGATCCGAGCTGGGGATGGATTGATGCATTGATGCACCGACTGACTGACTGGCTGGATGGGTATACATACGTACAGGGACTGCCGCTGATCGCGCGGCAGGCGGCCGACAAGCTGGACCTGATGGTCATCATCAGCCAGACGCCGGGCGAGTTCGTCATCACGCGGCGCACGCGCATCTTCATGGAGACCAAGACGCTCCGGTTCGGCGAGGAGGTGAACGTCAAGGGCAACCTCATCACGGTCTCGGGCGACGCGAGCCACATCCGCACGACCACGCAGCTGTCCAACTACCGCGGCGCGCTCACGGACGTGCGCTCGCTGGACGCCGCCGGCCGCATGCACGTCGAGCTGACGCTGTCGCAGCCGGACAAGCAGCCCGTGGTCATCAACCGCTTCTTCAAGAAGACGAGCGACTCGACCTCGCTCGACAACCTCCCGCCCTTCGACATTTCGCTCGAGCAGTCGAGCGACACCAAGCGCAAGCGCTAGCCGGCGCCTCGCGGCCGCCTCGGACTCTGCGCCTTGTCAAAATGCATGCGTTCCCCCCCCACTACCTAGTACTCGTCAAAGGCATCGTGTTCTCTCTCTTATCAACCCGGTACTCACTCCTCGGCTGCCATCTACTACTTGCACTGACGCCCACCAACACGCACGCACTGTCGCCGGCGCCGCCGCCGCCGTTCTCAGCCGAAGAAGTAGCTCTTCTGCTGGTCGAACGCGGCGAAGCGCTTGCCGGCGTACTCGAGGAAGTCAAAGTCGATCTTGGAGTGGCCGGCCTGCACAACGGCCCAGAAGCCCCAGAAGAGGTGCGACGCCAGCGCGTAGCGGTTGACGGCGTCGTAGAGCGCGTGGAAGAAGGCCTTGGACTCGCGGCTCGCCTCGAGCGCCGCCAGCAGCTCGGGCGACGCCGTGCCCATGTACGCCTTGAAGAACGAGAACTGGTGCTCGATGTCCGGGTACAAACCGAGGTCGAACTCGAAGCCGCAGTTCTCGCAAAAGTGGTTGGCGAAGTCGAACGCGCGGAAGTTGTACCCGCCGTACTCGTAGTCGATGATCTGCACGCGGTCCCACGCGGCGTTGTGCAGGATGTTGCCGCTCAGCGCGTCGTTGTGGCAGAACACGACCTCGCCCGCGTACAAGTTGGCCTGCTTGGTGATCTCGTCCACGGGCATGGCGGCCACGAGCGCGCGGCCGTCCTCGTTCAGCGGCGACGGGAGCACCGACTTGAGCCACTTCAGCTTCTGCAGCAGCGCCGGCAGGTCCATCGCGTCCAGCGCCGCCGCCTTGGCCGCGTCCGGCATGACCGTCTCGCTCGCCAGCTTGGCGAACCGGTCGATCTTCTGCCACAGCACCGGCGCGCGGTCCTCGGGGATGTCCATCGTATGCATGGCGCCCAGCTCGCGGCCGATCATGCCGAGGAAGTCGATGGGCTGCGTCTGGCCCATCTCTTCCGGCTCGAGCGGCCGCGCGTCCAGCCAGCCCTCTATGCGGCCGTTCGAGAAGCGCCCGTGGTACGTCGGCGCGAACCCGCGCTCCGACAGCATGGCGAACAGCTCTGGTCGTCCATCGACCGTCCGTTCGTTACCGTCGCGTCACGAAGTAGCCATGGATGAAAGAGAGAGCAGAGACACGTACTGTTCTCGACGCTGCGGTCGATGAACGCCTCCGTGTTGTCGCCGTACAGGCGGATCAGCACCGACTGAAGGGTCCATCGGGTCGCACAAGCAGCAGCAGTAGCAGTAGCGTTAACGACGAGCATACCGATGGAGGAGAAGCGGCGAGGCGAACGGAGACGCACCTTGTCCTCCCAGATGAGCCGGTACAGGCGGTTCGTGATGCCGCCCACGATGATCTTGACCGCGATCTCGGCATCCGTCGCCTGGCGCCTGCGCAGGGGAGCAGCGGCCGTCAGCAGCGGTAGTACTCACCCTCGCAGTCATTCAGAGTCCCGGGCGGGTAGGCAGGCATACAGACACGCACCAGTCGGGGCAGATCTCCTTGACGACGACCTTGACGTCCTCGAACTCGTCCGAGTCGTGCTTGCCCACCGTATAGTCGAAGCACGCGTCCGCGTTGTTCAGGTACGTCACTGCGCGGCCATTAGCGCGTCCGCCCGTTAGGCTCACGCACGCACACACACACACTCACACACACAGAGGCATGGAGCCGCACCTTTCTCCTGCTGCGTCATGGCGGCTCGGCGTCCGGTCGGGGGCGAGGGGTTGGCGCGGCGGCGGCGGAACTCGGCGCGATCGCTGCGGCTCAGGATCAAGAAGATGCTGGCGGCCGTGAGAGTGCAGGCCGTCGCGGACACGAGCACGAGCGCGCGCCAATCCAATTCTGCCATCCTCTTCTTCGGAGTCGGAGTGACTCCCTCCCTCCCCTCCTCCCCTGCCGCAAGCGCCTGGCGGAAAAAAGAGCGCGCGAGTGGATTTGTGAGCTGCTGAAAAGCGGTTTTCGGAAGCTATACGTGAGTGTATCCGGATGATCCCGCAGGTATTCGGACGAATGTGCGGGGCAACACGAGCGAGACGCATGTATACTGTATACTCTTGCTCGCATTCAGCGAAACAGCTGATCTGTGCGAGTGAATTATCCGGTTGAGCGTATAGTTTGCGTGACGCCCCCATCTCCACCGATGATGCGCGCATTCCGTGATGCAGATCCGCTGCAAATCGCACTTGACACGCCGCGCGTCACGAGTCGCAGGCCATTGCATTTGCTCCCGTAAGTTCGTCATGAGTCAGGCGTCGATATGTACTACTACTCCTGCTGAGGACGTGCAGGTCCCCAGCGTAAAGCCAGCATCCGTTCGAGTGCCCGGAGGCTCCAGCTCTCGCTGTCGCGCTTCAGATCGCGAGCTGCGCGAGCTCTGCTGGTCTTGCGGCCGCGCTCCTTGGATGCTCGAGTGCTGAGGTGGCAATTGAGTGCCGAGGCGGCGGACTGGGGGCTCACCGAGATCTCGGTGAGCACACGCACTTCAACGTTCGAAGTCGCCTTCACGAGTGAGAGCCTCACTCCTCGCATCCACCCGACAGCTTGCTTGCTCACGCCGAGACTCAGCATAGCGACCGCCACGCTGCTCAAATGTTGCGACGACGTCGTCCTCTTCGTCAACGATGCAGTCGAAACCGAGGTGCTGCGCATCCTGGACGGTGGCGGCACGCGCGCGCTCTTCCTGCGCTGCGCCGGCTTGGAAATGGTCGACCTCAAGGCGCCGAGGATTGTCCGCCCCCTCGACCTGCGCGGTGTCTGCACACGCTGCCGCCCTCGTGAGCGTCGGCCCGCAGCCGCAAGTTCAGCCACTCGTCCAGCCGCACGCGCGAGCGGAGCGTCCTCCTACTGTAGCTGGAGTCCTCATCACTGGAAAGGCCTCGGTTTTGACATCAGCGGCAAGGGGATATGACATGGACAAGCCGTTGACGTTGAACTAGCAACAACACACTTGTACAAATCATCATCCGTTTGAACACATATCCTTGTCAAATTCATTCACACGTGCATACCTAGACCCTCTGGACACTCTTTCTCACGGGTTTTTCAAACCCCTCCCGGCAAAAAGCGCGCGCGATCGATCCATCAATCGCCCGGCGCGCCGACCGACCGGCGGCGCTCGCTCCGCCGCCTTCCTCCCTGCGCGCTCGGCGTCCGTCGCATCCCCCACCGCCTCCGCGTCCCCACCGCCTCCGCGTCCCGCCCGCCCTCCCTCCTGCTCTCCGCGCGCGAATGGCGCCGCCGGCCGCCGCCGTCGCCGAGAGCACGGCGCAGCTGCGCGCCGGGCTCGCGGCGCTCCAGCGCGACGTGGCCACGTCCCTGCGCCTATGCAGCCGCGACTTCGGCGTGCTGGGCCGCGAGCTGCTGCGCGCGCTGGAGCGCCGCGGCCGCCGCGAGCGCGCGCTGGAGCTGGCGCGCGACCACGAGCGCGAGTCGCGCGCGCGCCTGGCAGCGCGGCTCGTCGAGATGCAGGGCAACCTGCGCGTGCTGTGCCGCGTGCGGCCGCTGCTGGCGACCGAGGCGCAGGCACGCGCGGTGGCCGTCGCGTCGCCGCAGGAGGTGCGCGTGCGCCAGGGCGAGGCCGTCAAGAGCTTCGAGTTCCTGCGCGTGCTGGGCGAGCGCGACGGCCAGCGCGGTGTCTTCCTCGAGGTCGCGCCACTCGTGCGCGCCGCCGCCGACGGACACCACGCCTGCATCTTCGCCTACGGACAGACGGGGGCCGGCAAGACGTACACGCTGCAGGGCCGTCCAGAGCGCAGGCAGCAGCCGGCGGACGCGGCATTGCAGCCAGCGGACGACGTCAATGACGACGACAATGACGATGACAATGACGAGGACGGAGTGTACGCGCGCGCGGCGCGGCTGCTGTTCGAGACGCTGGCCGCGCGCGCCGAGCTCTTCCGCTTCTGCGTCTCGCTGCAGATGGTCGAGGTCTACAACGACGAGATCTACGACCTGCTGGGCGGTGCCGGCTCGGCCAGCAGTAGCGGGGCAGCGAGTGCCAGCGCGGCCGACGCGGCTGCTTCTCCACCATCGACACCAGCGAGCGCACGACCGGCCGCCGCCAACCCGCTGACAGCGGGCATCCACATAGGCGCGACCAGCATGTTCGGCCCGCCGCTGGCGGCCGCGGGGAGCTCGCCGCCCCTGGGCGAGATCCGCCACGGCGAGGACGGCATGTTCCTGCAGAACGTGGCGTCCGTGCGCGTCCGGAGCGCGCGAGAGGTGGCCGCCGCCATCGCGCGCGGCGTCTCGAGCAGCAGCAGCGGCCCCAACGACCGCGCGATCCGGTCGCACAGCGTCGTGCTTATCCACGTCACGCGCACGAGCACGGTGGACGGCGACGTGTCGACCGGGCGGCTTGTACTCGTCGACCTTGCCGGCTCGGAGCGGATCGCCAAGGCGTCGGGGACCGACAGCGCTGCCGCTGCCTCCTCCTCCTCGTCTTCCAGCGCCTCGGGGCTGTCGGCGACGCTGGCGCTGAGGGAAGCGCAGCACGTCAACAAGTCGCTCGCGGCTGTGGGCGACGTGCTGGCCGCCGTGGTCGCGCGCGAGAAGCACGTCCCGTTCCGCAACTCCAAGCTGACGCACCTGCTGCAGGACTCGCTCGGCGGCGGCGCGCGCAGCCACGCGCTCCTGCTCGTCCACGTGTCTCCGGCGCGCGCCGACGTGAGCGAGACGGTCAACTCGCTCAAGTTCGCGGCGCGCGTCTGCCGGCCGCCGCAGGTGATCGCGGGCCGGCACCGAGCCTTGCGCGGGGAGCTCCAGCAGCAGCGCGCCGAGGTCTCGCGCCTCAACCAAGTGGTGCGTGTCGGTCGAGTTGTTGCTGGACGAGCTGTCCTTGTGTGCCCACCGCTAACTGCTTTGTGACGCGACACTCATCCCCCAGGTCTCGACACAGGCCGAGCAGATGAAGGCGCTGCAGGACAAGCTCGCGGCCGAGGTCGAGCTGCGCAAGAAGTGCGAGAAGCGACTCGAGGAAGACGCGGCCGCCAAGAAGAAGCTGCTGCTGGCGCTGGCGTCCGGCCGCCGGTCTTCCACGTCGCCGCCCGACGGCCGCCGCTGGAGCCTCTACGCGCGCAAGGAGCCGGCGTTCTCGACGCCCGCGCCACCCGGCGGGATCGAGAATGTGGCCGAGAATATCTTGCGCAGCCGCGACTCGGACGCCGTCGTGCCGCCGTGCCCTGAAGACACAGCGAGGGTCAAGGCGTCTGGCGGGAACTCGGGCGCGTCGCTCGCGACTCCCATGCGACACGGGCGGCGGCGCAGTCCAGCGGGAAGCGAGAGGAAGAAGCGCGGCCGCTCGCTGTCACCGAGTCCATCGCGTGCCGCCACTGCGAGGTCGCCGGGCAAGACTGCAGTCCAAGTTCGAGGGTAAGCATCGTCGTGGTCGTGGATAGAACACGGCAGCGTAGCGACTAACCGCTTGACGTCCTCGATGTGTGGCCAGCATCCTGAAGAAGCGGCGCGGGAACGACAGCCAGCCCATCGCGTCCAAGCAAGTGTCGTTCGACCTCTCGCTGCGCACTCAGTCGCCGCCCGTCCTGGCCGCCCCACACCAGCCCATCGCGAGTCTTCGCACACCCGCGCCTGCCCGTCGCCCGTACGTGTCCTGGCGCTGTGTCGCTGCTGCTTGATGGTGTGATTCCTGGCTGACCTCGTGCCGCTGCCAACGTGCGAACAGCCCAACTGGCGCCTCTCGTGTGCTCGCACCGACTGTGTCTTCTTCCTCGGCGATGATCTCGTCGCCTGCGAAACGCGTCGCGGCCACTCCGCACCGGCGCAAGCCCAAGTGGAACGGTGGATGGCGGTGAAGTGGCCTTGATCCCTGCCGCTCTGACCGACCGCACCCAGAAACTCACCGCGGCGTTGCCAGGCCCATTCGATCGAGGAAATCGCTCTGTAAATTAATCCTCGCGCGCACTGCCGCGGCGCGCGCCGCTAAATACCAACACGTTGCAGTTTCCTCCCACGCGGCGTTGAGGTTGCGAAGGCTGCTCAATCAGTGAACGGTGAGACTCGATTCGACTGCGACGCACCGAGACTCTGGTCGCTCGGCGTGCGGTCGCGCGGCTGCCGTCGGAAGAGCGCGCTGACCCCGGAGCGCCTTTGATCGTCGCTGGAGGCCGTCGGCTTGCTCACAGTCAGTCGCCGCTGCTTCATGCGCTCGGCTCTCAATGCAATCTCGTCCTCCACGTCCACCTCCTTTCGCGCACCCTCGAACGCCTGGACATACATACCAACGTGAGAGCACGTCTCCATTCGTCGTACTATCATCGACAGCGTACCGAGCAGAAGGACGCCAACGTCGTGAAGAAGTCGGTCGGGTTGCGCTGCGGATCCTCGCCAAAGTAGTCGAGCACGCTCGCGACTTCCTCGTGCAAGCGCGCAATCTCGCCTTGCAGCTCGTCCAGCCGCGTCCCGATCTCCACGGCGCTCGACCGCATGGACTCGAGCGTTGCCGCGTCCGTGACCTTCTCCTGGGTGTATTGCATCAATGTTAGATAAGCCGTTCCTTTCCTGTCGACTCGCACTCCTCCTTCCCCAACCTTTTCGAGCAACGCGAGCTCGGTAGTCAGGCGTGCAAGCCCTGCTTGCAGCTTCGCGAAGTCGTCGTTGACGCTGTCGAACGACTCCCGGGCGGCGAGCGGCACGCTGCGCAGCTCGTCCTTGAAGTCCAGTACCTGCGGCAGGTTCTTTTTTACAAGACGCACGAGGTAGTGCAGCACGGTCGTCTTTTGGTTGACTGCCTTGGTGTGGCCCAGCCGCAGCAACGAGTCGACCGTGAACCCGCGGATGCCGTTGTCTTCGCCGCTTCCGTTCAGCGTGTTGCCCAGCTTGAGTACCGTGCCCAGCAAGAGCTTGAGGAGCCGGCTGCCTTTCACCTCTTCGCACGCGCCACGCACGTTCGCCAGCGACGCGCTCAGCTCCGTCGAGCGCGACTGGAACGACAGCTTGAAGATCAGACACTCGGTGCGAGACGTATACCGCTCCACCTTCGAGATCGCCAGAATGAACTTCTCAGCCTGGATACCACCAGGACGAGAGTGAAATGTTAGACAGACACACGCACATGTTACATGACCGCACATACCTCGCCAAGCAGCGCGACCTCCCCGGTATAACCAGTCACGGCCACCACCTCCTCCGATGTCGGCAGGAACTCGTTGATACCTGAGAGCTGCTGTACGGATAGACCATGCGGATCGAAGCTCTCGACTGCGGCAGCGATTGCATCGTACGAAAGCTTCACCCGAGCCAGCGAAATGGCAGCGTTCATGGCACGCTTCCCGTCGATCAGCGTCACCGACTGCTTGCGCTTGAGCACCTTCCCGGACCGCGGCCCAGCTTTCTTCGTGCCACTGTCCTTGTTGGCGAAGAAGAGAGACTCGAGCTCGGCCATGTCCATCTCGAGGTCCGCCATTTCCTCTTCCTTATCCTCCCAGATCGTTTGCTGGTGCAACGAGCTCAAGCGATCCTCGGAAATAGGCTGCCAGTGCAACTTCTTCCTCCCGCGCAGCGGCTTGGTAGCCTTCTTGTTCGTTGTCGATGCATTGTTACTGGCGTCTGACGTAGGCACCAAAGCAGACGCAGGTGCGTCCGGTCCTAATACGAGCGCTCGGACGTCAGCGCCGTCCATCACGACCTTGTGCCGCACGGCACCCTCCGGGAGCCCCATCTCAAGCATTTTGAAGTACTTGCCGTACACCTCGTGGTCCTTGAGCTTCACCTCCGTGATGCTTATCTTCTTGTCCTTGTCGCCGCTTCCAGACTGCACGATCAGCACCGAGAACAGGGTCTCGCCGCCGAGATCCAGTGCGCGCTCGTCCGCTCCGTCCTTCTTCATCTTGTGCCGAACCGCTCCTTCTGGCAACCCCATCTGGATCATTTTGAAGTACTTACTGTATACCTCGTGGTCCTTCAGCTTCACGTCTGCGTCCTCAGATGGAAGCTCTTCCTTGCTGCTGAGCGGCTCGATAATGAGCATTGACAGAAGTGCGTCCTCACCGAGGTCCAATGCGCGCTCGTCCACCCCGTCCTTCTTCATTTTATGCCGGACCGCGCCATCAGGCAGACCCATCTTGAGCATCTTGAAGTATTTGCCGTAGACCTCGTGATCCTTGAGCTTCACACTATCGCTAATGGACGCGTTGCCATCGTGCTGTGCAGCCGAATTCGAAGTGTTTGTCTCAAGAGGAACCGAAGTCTCCGCTGATTTTTTGGTGCTGCCCCCTTCGACCCGTGGTGGCTTCACACTCTTGATGTCGTCCTGGAGCTTGGAAAGGTTCTTGGGGGCCGTGATCTGGTGCTTCACATCCGCATAGATTGCGTCAGGGCCCAACTCAAGGATCACGGAGTCCACGCCGTCCATCGCCAGCTTCTGCCTCACTGCCTCGTGTAGGCAGCCCATTCGCAGCATGCTAAAATACGAGCGGTACTCGTCAACGTCCTTGAGACGCACAACTGCTGGCTCCAAGGTGGTAGGTTGGTCATTTCCGCTGGGCTGTTGAAGTGGGAGGTGCTTGAGCAAGGACGGATCCTTTCCATCCTTCGCCATACAGTTCTGTACTGCCTCGAACGGTACTCCATGCGTGAGCATGCGCTCGTACTTCTCCATCGACGGGTCTGGGCCGGAAAGCGTTGCCTCAGCATCTGGATCTGTATTCGGAGCCGCTGATCGTTCAGATATCGAGGACTGAAGGTTTCTAGTATCATCTTGCACTCGAAGTTCATCAGTAGCAACCAACTCACCAGAGGCCGAGCTCACATCGCGTTTACTGGCAGCGTCTTTCACTGGCGAAGGTATCACCACGTCGCGGGTAGTCGCTGCTCGGAGCAAGTCGTCTACAGAAATCCCGCTTGAGGCGAGGAATGCGCGTAGTTGATCCAGCTTGTCGTGCTCCGCATTCGTCGAAGTAGCTTCGACAACTGCTTCCTCTGTGAACTGGGCTGTACTCTTGCTGGGTATATAAAGTAACTGGGTTGGCTGCGACATAGTTGAGCGTACGTCTACGGCGCTGACATTTGCAGATACATCTTGGGGGTTTGCAGAGCTTTCGACTAAAGCTGTTTCGGAGCTGTTTGGCGACTTCATCAAGCCACCCGCGACCCAAGCCGACGGCACCAACGTCATGTTTGCGGGGATTTGGCCGCCTGGTAGAATAGAGTCGGCAGCAACTGTCGCGACAGCACACGCATCACACTCCCAGCTACTGAAGAATTTCTTCAGATAGATCGAGTGGTTGGTTCGATCGCTGATCGTCGTCAATCCAAACGGGATCTTTCGCAAGCCGACGCACGTCGTATGGTAGTACTGCTTGCACTTGCCAGTGCATTGTACGATTTGTGGTCGCATCATGTAGTCGTCTTCCTTGCAGAGGTTGCACAGCGAAGTGTCTGCCACAGTTGGGGTGGAGTATCGTGTTCTCTGCGACTGCATGGCCACGATCTCTGCTGTTGTATGCCTCCGCGTCTCTGTTGGTAGGTTGTTTGCCGCCGCTTCGCTAGCCTTCAATGGACCCGGTTCTCGTACAGAGGTTGCTTTGCTTTCTGATAGGCTTTCTGGGTTCTCTTGCCTGAAGAACGCGGACATGCCGTCCAAGTGCAAAACATCGAGCGCGACGTTGGGCGTATTTTGAGATCGCTGGAGCGCAAAAGTCGACGGTGTCTCGCTGAATCCCATTCGGATGAAGTTGGAGTGCATTGCCGGGTCCGGCAGCACCATGTGGTGTTTGGTGATCTCAATCAGTCCTTGTCGAATAGCGCTGTTGCCAGTGTAGTCGATGCGAACGGAAGGTCGGCGCTTCTTGGCGCTGTTGTCGTGCAGAACGAGGTCCATCGAGAACAGTTCGTCGTCAAATCCATGCTCGTACTGCTTCATCAAGTCAAGCTGGTTCTTCTTCAGCGTGACCATGCCCGGAAACATAAACCACGTCGAATCCGCGTATCGGAACAGCACTCGGGAGGAGGCATCCATCTCCTCCGCATTCTCGTAGTTTTCGCCGAACGAGCACAAGATCGAGAAGCCTCCGTCCAGCTCGACCCCATGCTCCCACAGTATCGCGAAGAAGCCGTCGTCCTCGTTCCACTCCAGCACCGGGACGTCGCCTCCGTCGCCGCCAGCTTGTATCGAGTCTGTGCGGAAGATCAGCTTGTAGTCGTCCCAGATCTGAACGCACGGCTGCACCTCGACGGGCAGCTGTCGGAACATGATGGCCTTGAGCAGCAGAGGCTTGTCGCTCGGCGGTTTTTGCTGCTCGACCAGCTCGTGGAAGCTCGCGAGGAACCGCTGGATCGATGGCGGCGTCTTGTTGCGCAGCGCCTGAGGTGTCAGCGACTTCATATCCCATCGCTTCCGGTAGAACTCGACGAACGCGTCGATGGGGTCGTCAGCCAGGCGCGCGAAGAGGAGGTAGCACGCGACCACGACGCCGCTGCGCGTCTTGCCCGTCTGGCAGGTGACGATCGCCACGTGGGCCGCGTCGAGCGACAGCCACGCGAAGATGGCGTAGCAGATGCGGAAGATCAGTTCCAGCGGCGGCGTGTGCGCCTTCATGCCGTCGCGCTCCCAGCCGAACTCGAGCACCTGCTCCTGCAGCCTGCTCACGACGGACCGGGCCGCGGCTCCCGCCTGGCTCTGCTGCTTGCCGGCGACCGCGTCCTCCAGCGCGTTCAGGTTGAAGAGCAGGAACTGCTGCCGGTGGTGTGTCCCCAGGAACTGCGCCAGCTCCTCCGCGTTCACCCGGTTGAGCTTCTTGTCCGTCGGGCCGTCCACCGGGAGCCCCGAGACCAGCAGCCGCTCCGTGATGAGCGTCAGGTCCAGCGCGCGCGCGTCCGCCGCAGCGTCCAGCACGCTCGGCCGCCGCAGCCGCGCGGCCGGCGCGCCATCGAACATCAGCCGCCGCAGCGACTCCATCGCGTCCTTTCTCGGAATGCGGGCCGGCGGCAGGTATGGGGAATTGTATGCAAGTCGGCTAGTCCCTAATGCAGCGGACGGAAGAAGGGAACTCGCAAGCGTTTGACTTGGTTTTACTATGTCCCTATTTTTATCGATCGAAACGAGGGACTGCGAATCGTTTCATGTTGAAGTGCGCGCGGGTGAAGCCACTTCACAAGCAAACGAGTAAAGGAGACATGGCGGACGAAGCGCAGGCGACCGACGCGTACGCCGACGCGCCTGCAGCTCTCTATAGACCTCCGCGCTGACTATATGCGCTTCTTCGTGTGCTCTACTTGACTCCAGGGGCGGCGCGGAACGGATGGCGCCGACGGACGCGTGGAGGTGCGTGGATTGGAGATCAGTTGGTGCGCTCGGAGAACTTGCTAATGGACACGACAACGGGAATCAAGGGCGTTCGGGACAGACACGGAGGCTGGGAGGCTGCTGAAGAAGCTCTACTGTGGAACCGCCAAGCCACAGGTCTCGTACCCGAGTGCGTGAGGCTGTGGATGCGCGCTTAGTGGTCGATACTTCTTTCGTGGCGGTGAACCTCTCAACTGATGGCACAGAGCTCAAAACGAAGCCTCGAGACGCGATCGTCGCCGCGCCATTCGTCCCGGCAGGAGGGGCGGTTGGCGCTGACTCGAGAACGCACAACCAGTCGGCCAAGGTCTCGGAGCGGGCCGTCAAGGTCCCGTCCTTCTCCAAGTGGCGCTCAGGGTGTCCTGAGGTGAGAACGGCCGCTGCTTCTGAACAGCCTTCTGCCTTGTAATAACAGAGTGCGACGGACTGGCTACTGTAGCTGCACCCGATCGACTACCCAGGGCTGAAGCGAAAGCCGTTCGCGGAGATTGAGAGGGAGATCAACCAGATCAAACGCCAAATGGAGGCATACCGCGTCGCTGCCATCAAGTGCGCTCGCGCTTGCTGGCTGATGTCGAGGGGGGATACTAGAGGGCTAACGCATAATGTCCCCAGACGCAGGCCCAACGAGGAGAAGGAGAAGCTGCAGCAAGTATTTTCGTTCACTGCCGGGAGTATCCTGCCTCGCGAGCTTCTTCCCGGCTCAGGTACGCCTCGCAGCTTGTCCGTCAGCTCCTCATCTACACAGTTGCTGATCACTTGCTTCGGTGTGAACTTGCTAGACTTGCTCGACCGCGAGCTCTCTCATGCCAATGCTCTTCGCAAGGGCAAGAGCGCGAAGAGCAGGGTGGATCAGCTCGAGGAAATGTACGAGGACGTGCTAGGCGAGGTGGAGGCGCGCAAGAGTTACATGACCGAGATGATCTCGCTCGGTCGGCCAGATCAAGCTCAGACGGTCGAGCGCGAGATCCTGGACCGCATGAGCGAGCTGCGCCGCATCCACGAGCTCCTGTTGCAGCAAAAGAACGCCTTGGGCGACAACCAAGCGTGAGGCTTCGGTTGAATTTCGTCAAAACTACCAGAGGAAATCAACCTTTGCGCATTTGAACACCAATGCATTTTCCTAAACTAGAGAGCGCTTCACTCCTGCTTGTCCTTGGGCACGACAAACACGCTCGCGAAGAACACGTCAAAGATTTTCTCGGCGCCGCGGAAGTACGGGAACTGGAGGTACATCATCGCCAGCAGCTTCAGGTGGAAGAAGAACGGCAGCCACGACAGCTCCGAGCTGATCGCGTTGATCACATAGTCCACCGTGACCGCGACGCAGTAGTACAACAGCCACCACTCGTAGCGCCGCGTCCGCTTCTCGCCGAGCGTGCCGATCGCAAAGTACGCCGGGAAGCCGAACGCGACGATGGAGCAGCCACGTGCAGTGACGAATCCGGGGGTAAAGACGAACATGAGCCCGCTCAGTGCTGGTCCCTGGGCCCACATATCGCTCAGGAAGTGGATGTGCCTCTCCGGCAGAACGCGGACCGCGACGAGAGCCCTCACCAGCATGTTGGCCGTGTCGTTCTGGTCATTCGGCGGCCGGTTCTCGGTCTCGTGGAGCCGATTGGCGTACGGGCTGATCAGCGGGCCGATCCACGTGTACAACGTAATATCTCCGCGCGTGAAGGGCGAGTGCATCCACAGCATGAACATGGTGCGCACGTAGATCGGCACAGCCAGGAATTCCAACACAAACGCTGGCGTAAACAGCGTGAAGAGCCCGACAGCGCAGCGGCCGACGGACCACAGCACCCAGAACTTGAGCGACGGCTCGTACGGTCGCCACTCGTTCTCCAGCAGGTTGGGCTCATAGCGCTGGCGCAGCTGGGCAGTACGCGACTCGCTCGCGCCTGCGCTGTCTCGGATGACAGCCTGCGTAGGTCGACGGCGATGGCGATACAGTCGGCGGTGGCGAATTACCCCGACCGAGTGGATGAGGGGGTAGCCGATCGAGAGGAACCCGAGCAGCGCTTCGTTGCTCCAAACGTCGACCACGACCTCCGGCAGCCAGAACAAAGAGCCGTAGGCGAGCGTGAAGAACAGCACGTGCGGGAGGATCTGCGCTACGACCCGGCCCTTGGCGCTCAGGGACGCGACGAACGCGCGGTAGCGCATCTGGACGTCGCGCCGGAACTGCACGTAGCGAAGCCGCGCCTTCTTGACGTAGCCCTTGCGGACGCAGACGACGATGAGCAGGCTCGAGACGGCCAGCGCCGACTGGTGCACCGGGTCCAGATCGCTGATGTACTCGGCGACCATCTTACCAAGCACGATCGCGTGCGGCAGCAGCGCCTCGCCGAGGGTCACGACGCCGCGCGTCACGGGCACAGCCGCGAGCAGCAGGAACGTGATCCAGAGCCGCAAGAAGTGGAACGTCCCGACCACCGCGTCCTCGAACGCGAGCCCGATGCCCTCCCAGTCCGTCGCGTTCGACGAGAAGGCCGGCAGGAGCTCCCACGCGCCGTCCATCGACACGTTCACGTCCGGAAGGTACTGCGCCAGCGCCGCCACCGCATCCTGCCATACAATCACATGGACCCAAGTGAGCAGCCGTCCGATATGCAAGTAACGAGTGTCTATCAGCGCATGCAGACGCTGAGCAGGTGCTTACAGCCATGAAGGGAGGTGTCGCGGCGCTGGACTCCGAGACCACCGCCTCCTGCGCTTGGTTGTCGCCCTCGCTGCTCGCCGCCGCCGCCGTCAGCGCCGCCGCCACCGCCACCAGCACCCACGCGCTTGTCCGCGCCATTGCGCGCCTTGGAGGCTCCCTGGATCGCCGCGTATGCGCCGCCGCAACGACAAGACACTCGGCTCCTCGTCGGTCGTCGCTTTGACTGGCAAGAACGTTCGAGAGATCCTTGCAAAGCGTCAGTACTCCAGCTAACCGCAGCTCACCAATAGTGACACGCCATACAACTGAAACTGTGCCAGGTGGTCACTCGAACGGGGTTCAACGGGCGGTCGAAGGGCAACAAAGGGCAATATGGATGAATAACATCATCTCTCCGACCACACTGAGTTTTTGTATTGTCACTCCATGTGAATATTGACCAATAATATGTATTTATGTTGTTTTATCCAATCATGTGTAGGTTCATTCCATGACTTTAGCCAATTACCTT
>JAADXX010000518.1:0-20936 GCA_023338025.1 Phytopythium oedochilum | reverse complement strand
CTACTCCGGATTTTGCTGGTCGCGAGGCAGTCGTTTAGGTTCGGTTTGAAGTTCGCTTTTTGATAATGGCAGTTCACATTCCGTACTTTGCGAAACTGGACAGTTATTCTGAGCAAAAATTCCGAAATAGAAGTGGACACTATTTCGGCCCGGAAAGTAGACAATATCAACTCACCTGAATCTTTCATGACAACGTTGGCTGAATGCATTCGCTTTCCAGTTCGCACCACGGGATCTAACATTAGCGTTCGTCTCATGAGGGGTTGATCTAGCGAGGGGCCGGCGCGTCGGTTCACCTTCCAGCTCCTGGTCCAGATCTTTGGCGGAGCACTCAGTCCAGGATCGCCTAGACGTCGGAGAAGAGCATCCGATGAACGGGTCGATGGAGACCGAGCCACCCATCCCAGTTGACGGGGCAGTGACTGGCCCGACCGGTCCGAAGGACGATGCACGGGTTGACTTCATTCGGCGGCTTGTGCTACGCACCTTCCCAGCTGTCAAGAGCGAGCGACTCAACCGAAAGCTGGCGACGGAAGCGGTGGCAACGCTGCTTTTTGAGTTCCTGCATCTTCCGGACGCACGGCTGCTGCTCATTACCGACCATGGCAAGGAGTCGAGCGGGACCGTCGAGGTGTACGCTGTGCCCCCGCCGCGACTCTTTTCGTCCGAGCCATCCTCTAATCAAGCGGCCGGTCGACCTCGACCTCCTGTCTGCGTGTTGTACTTGATCAAGACGGTCAAGGCACCCGTGAGCACCACGAAGTTCCACGAGGACATGATGTTCGGCACACTCGAGCAGAGAGCGCTCGAGTCGTTGGCTCAACTGCTTCACAGTGTGTACGTTCCGCTGATTGGGAACCCGCGCAACCAACGCCAGTGGCCCGAGATGGTCGCCGCGTCCATAATCAGCAACGTGCACGGGTTCTACTCGAGTCTCCAGATCACTTTGGGCCAGACCAAAGGCGCCACGTACCTCCCGTTGCCGTGGGACCAGATCGTGATGGACAGCGTGGCCAAATCCTCCGCGCTCGCGTCGGCGAAGGCAGAAGCCTCGACTAATGGACAAGTTGCGGCGGCAGGACAGCCAATCTTGCACAACTCAGGGTCAGCTATGCTGGGCAAGGAGCAAGTGCATGGGCTTGAGGGGTGTTTGATCACGTGGACGAAGCAGATCAAAAACATTCTCAAGCTCGACCCAGAGACGGTGCTGACGAGAAAGCAGCGGCAGCTCGGCGACAGCCATGCGGGACCGATGGAAGAGCTCTACTTCTGGCGCGCCAAGGCCAAGAACCTCAACTCGATCTTCGCACAGCTGCAGTCCGACAGCATCCGCAAGGTGCTGCAGTACCTGGACGCGTCCAAGAGCACGTACAACGTGCCGTTTGCCAAGCTGTGCAAGGAAGTCTTCCTGGCGCGAGCTGAAGCCAATGATAACCGTCACTACCTTCAGCCGCTGGCGAAGTGGTTCGACGCACTGATCAATGCTGAGACTTTCCCTGAGGTTCGTGAGCTGTTTCGCCCGATCATGCACTCGATCCTGCTCGTGTGGAAGTGTAGTCGGTTTTACAATACGCCAGCACGCTTGGTAGTATTGATCCGGCAGATCTGCAACGAGATTATCCGCAAGGCCATGAAGCACCTGAATGGGAAGAAACTGTTCGAGCTGATCGAACAGGACGACCTCGAGCAAGCGAACAACATGCTGCAGGTGTTGCTGCAGGTGTGCGCGCACTTCAAGAGCGTCTACTTCGACTACAAGGCCAAGTCGGTTGTCGAGGTCCCCAGCAACCCGTGGCGCATCCAGAACAACGCGCTTTTCATTCGACTAGATGCCTTTCTGGAACGCTGTCACGATGTGTTGGAGCTGACACAGACCATTTACCAGTTCCAGAAGCTTGGGCAGATGGAGATTGGGGGCACGAAGGGCAAGACATTGACCACAAGCGTCCGTCAGATTCATGACGATTTCCAGGAGACGCTTGCCCACATGAAGAATGTGCACTACGACCTCATGGATCTGGATTCGAAGCACTTTGACGACGACTTTTACTCATTCCGCACGAGGAATAAAGAGCTCGAGCGCCGCCTTGCGTCCGTGATCAACCAGGCGTTTGACGACGCCAAGACCATTATCGGACGATTCAAGTGCCTCGATTGCTTCGACGAGCTGCTAGATCGTCAGATAATCAAGAACGAGCTTGAACAGAAGCACACCGTACTGATCGCAGCGTACGCCAACGACCTACACGTCGTGCAACAGATCTTTGTGGAGAACCGTGACGAGCCACCAATCCCGCATAACCTACCGCCCTTTGCGGGTGCCGTGACCTGGTGCCGAGGACTAGCGGAGCGTATTCGGTTCCCAATGGAGAAGTTGTCACAGATGTCGCCACGTGTGGTGCTTGAGCGCGAGGACTCGAAGGAAGTCATGAAGATGTACACCAACGTTATGGCCATGCTACAGGAATATGAAGTGCAGATGATTAAGCACTGGGGAATCTCCATCGAAACTTCGTCGAAGGCCAAGCTCAAGTTGCCACTCATCCGACGCGATCAGCTGCCGCTAATAGGTAACGGAGACAGCAAAATCTCCCAGCAGCAGCAACAACAATTGCAGCCACCAAGCACTGCACAGCCACCATCGGGTCAGCTCTGCGTGAACTTTGACCCTGCTCTAGTGCAACTACTACGAGAGGTTAAATACTTTTTGTTGCTTGGACTTGACATTCCAGAAGATGCACTGGCCATCTACAAGCGCGCCGAGGTGTTCCGCCGTCAGACCGGCAACTTGGGACTGATCGTCGACATGTACAACACGATTCACTTGACCTTGCTGCCAGTTGAGCGTCCTCTCGTACGAAACTACCTCGACCGAATGGACCAAGCACTCAACAAGGGGTTGAAGGCATTGAACTGGAAGTCACATGGCATCGATGTGTTCTTGAAGGAGTCGATGACGGACGTGAATGAAGCCAACACGCTACTCAGCCAAATGAAGACTCACCAAGCCAGAGTGAGCGAGCTCTTGGAAGCATGGAACGCACCGCCATTGCTATTTGACAGAAAAAGCAAGGCGCTGTCGGTTGGAGAGTTTCTTGAGCTTCAGCAAGGTTTGTGCCAACAGAAGTATCACAGCATCAAGGACGGTGGGAACGAGATCCACCGACTTCTGAAGGAGACTCTCAAGTGCCTGCGTGTTTCTCAAGGAAGTCCGGACTGGAGAGCTTACGTCGATTATGTGAGCGGAATGGTTGAGGACGGATTGACCAGGGTCGTGCTCCAGTCGCTTCGACACCTTCGAGACCAGCTCGATCCCAAGAGTGTTGAGAACGAGGATTTGCCAGCTTTATTGGAGCTTGAGCTCGACTTGTACGGCAAGGACATTGTCTACTTTCCAGCAGTCCAGGCGACGTCCACCAAGAATGGACTATACGACATCATTATGGGACGAGTCGAGGCGATTTTGCACTGCGCGACGGTGTTCAAGCGGCTCGACAGCTCAGAGGGATCATACCTGAAAGAGATGCGAGGGAATGTCCAGATTCAGCTTCTGCTCGCAGACATCACGTCGTTTCTTGATCAAAATGACAAGGCCTGCGCTAGTTTCCGACAATCACTGCTGAAGTACGAGTACCTGTGGACGACGGATTTGCCGCAGATGTTTGCCAAGTTCCTTGAGACAGCGTGGCAACCGTATCCATACCCGAGCCTTCCCTTGATCTCGGTTGTCACGATCTTGTCCGAAACAGTTAGCACGGGCGACCGCTGCAGATCTTCAGTGGCTTCAGTTCGCGAAACAACGTCTGTGGCCATGGCAGCGTCCCCTATGCCTGCCCAACTGCTTGATCTTTACATCTTTGAAGAGCGGATTCAATTCTTTCTGAGCTTACAGAACGAGATCTCCGAGTCCAAGCACACTAAGGATGTGGGCTTTGTGCGCGTCAACTCGCTGCCAATTAAGCAGGCGCTCTCAACATGGGTGACCAAGTGGGTCTACATGTTTACCCAGTACCTGCACGATCGCGTGGTCAATCAATTGATCTGGCTGGACGAGTTCATGCATCGGGTGAACGAAGGCCTGGACTTAGATGTCGAAACGGACAACCTAGAGCTTGGCAAGCGCGCACTCACGACGTGCATGCACCACATCCGGAACGTGCGGCGCTTAATGCGCGAGGACTTGCTCATCCGATTTGACCCACTCAAGGCGGTCGTGTTGCTGCTCAAGCAGAACGGGATCTCGCTCGAGCAGTCATACGTCGGCAAGGAGAACGTCTTGTCGTTCCTGGACCAGGTGCCGATGCGGTGGGAGAACATGGTGAACAAGACGTTTAAGAAGAAGGAGATGATCCAACCACTCCAGAACATCATGGTGGAGTCTATTCGCGTGGAAACGGCCGAGTTCAGCCGCAGCGTGCAGGTGCTAAAGGACGAGTTCCTTGTTACGGCCCCGCTTCATTCGCCTGGTGCTAGTCAGTCCATTGTGGACGCTTACGAGCAATTGAATGAGTACCACAACAAGCTGCGCAGTGCCGAGCAAGAAGCTGACCGACTGCTGGAGCTCGAAGATATGTTCGAGCTGGTGTCTAGCAAGAACAGCCTCTTAGTCTTGCTGCGCTCGGACTTCGTCATGCTCAAGCACGTTTGGGACTTCGTCGCGCTGCTGGACGACATTTACAACCACAAGTGGCAGACTTTGATGTGGGACGAGCTGGACACCGACGCGCTAATGGAAGAGCTCGACAGCATCGAGCGTTGCCGACAGACGACATTTCCGTCCACGAGAGTCGTCAAAGACTGGCCAGTGTATCAACACCTGATCGAGAAGTTCCAGCAAATGGCAGTCGTCCTGCCATTGGTAAAGAACCTCCACTCGCCGTTTGTTCGTGACCGGCATTGGAAGAGCTTGATGGTGTTGACAAGGAAGCACTTTGATCTTGGAAGCAACTCTAGCGCTAACTTGAAGTCTGGGATGACTCATCACACGTCCGTAGGCAGCACGTCTCTCCGATTCGAAGACGTGCTGCGCCTCGATTTGCACCGTTTTGTGAACGAGGTAAACGACATTGTGGAGATGGCGTCGCGAGAGTTCAAGATCGAGCAGCAGCTGGATGCGATCGAGACTGCGTGGGGCACCTTTCAACTCGAGTTCATTCCCTACCGAACATCCAGCTTCAAAGCAGTGCCGCTCGAGAAGAAGCCAAAACCAAGCCTTGAACGGCAAACCTCCTCGTCAATCCCCCAAGGTGATGCTGATGCCACAATCGAGACCGACGAGAGTACTTCAAGCACAGTTGAACAAGTAGAAGGCGACCTGATGGTCTTGAAAATGCCGAACGCTATCATTGAGTCCCTCGAAGAGCACCAGCTGCACCTTCAAACTATGGCGGCCGCCGGCAAGTTCGTTGCCTATTTTAAGGACAAAGTGTTCGAGTGGCAGCTTCGGTTGGGGAATGTCGACACTGTTCTCAAGTTGTGGATCAATTTGCAGCGTCAATGGTGCAGTCTGGAGTCAATCTTCTTGAGCTCAACGGGCGACATCCAACGCCAGTTGCCCTCCGAGTTTCAGCGGTTCCAGCACGTAGACCAAGAGATCAAAGAGCTATTTGCTGACGCGCTCCTCTTCCCAGCGGTTCTCATTGCGTGCTGCCAACGCGAAGGGCGTGAGCAGGTGCTGCGTGATTTGCAAGGAGAGCTGGAAATCTGCCAGAAGGCACTCAACCAGTACTTGGACGGAAAGAAAGATATCTTCCCACGCTTCTACTTTGTCTCGAACGCATCTCTACTCGAGATTCTGTCGAACGGGAACTGCCCTCCACGCTTACAACCGCATTTCGGCAACTGCTTCGATGGCATCGAAGCATTCGAGTTTGAAAGCGTGCATCCAGCGACTGGTGACAACAATAGTCAACTCCAGACGACCTCAAACGCTTCGGCGAGGAAAACGAGCCATACATCCCAGCTAGCATCTTCGAGCTCCTCGGAGCGAATTGCGGAGAGATACTTGGCAATGGCCATGCGATCCAAGGAAGGCGAACGAGTGCAGTTCTCGGACTCTCAGTTAATCCACGGTAGCGTCGAGAACTGGTTCAACGACCTCGTGGTCGCCATGCAGGACACGCTGCGCCAGGGTATTTTTGACGCCATAGAAAGGAGCGCCTTGTGGGGTGTAGACTGTGCACGCCACACTTGGGTGTTCGACTATCCAGCTCAAGTGGCGTTGTTGTCGAGTCAAGTCGTCTGGACGGAGGAAGTAGAATCGGCACTTGAAGAGCAGGAGAACGGCAACGAAGAAGCGCTCAAGAAGTACTGGGATGTGTCCACTATCCGATTGGAAGAGTTGATCCGGCTGGTGCAGGGCTCGCTCTCATTCTTGGATCGGCAGAAGATCATCACGTTAATCACTATCGACGTCCACGCTCGTGATGTCGTTCAGTCGTTGATGACCAAGAAGGTGAACAGCTCCCTTGACTTTCAGTGGCAGTCTCAGCTGCGGTACTACTTGTCCCCGGTCGTAACTGCGGGAGGACCACCGAAAAAGGAAGTGCACATCAAAATCTGCGACTTCCGGTCGTTCTACCGATACGAATACGTCGGGAACTGCGGACGACTCGTCATCACTCCCTTGACGGATCGTTGCTATGTGACGCTGACGACCGCGCTGCGATTGTGTCTTGGCGGAGCTCCTGCTGGACCAGCTGGAACCGGCAAGACGGAGACAACGAAGGACCTAGCGCGAGGTTTGGGTCTGCAATGCTACGTGTTTAACTGCAGCGACCAGATGAATTTCAAGACGATGGCTGACATCTTCCGTGGCCTTGCGCAAACCGGCGCATGGGGCTGTTTCGACGAGTTTAACCGCATCTCGGTAGAAGTTTTATCGGTTGTCGCGACGCAAGTCAAGACCGTGTTGGACGGTCTGGTTGCCATCTTAGGCACCAGCACACGAGTCGGTACTGCGAGTGGGAATACCGAAACCGGTGGTCATGACAGTACTGCGGTCGCGCCGATAGCGATGCCACCTGGCGGCACATGCGACTTCTTCGGAAAGACCATCGCGCTTGTGCCTACGGTTGGCTTCTTTATCACCATGAATCCTGGATATGCTGGTCGTGCGGAGCTGCCAGAAAACCTGAAGGCTCTGTTCCGGTCGTGCGCGATGATAAAGCCTGACTTGCAGCCAATCTGCGAGAATATGCTGATGGCTGAAGGGTTCATGAAGGCTCGGATGCTGTCTGTCAAATTTGTGACATTGTACAATCTGAGCAGTGAGCTGCTCTCGAAGCAAAAACACTACGACTGGGGGCTTCGAGCTGTCAAGTCCGTTCTCCTGGTTGCAGGGAGCATGCGTCGCGCGCTAGCCAACGCCTCCGAGGAGGTAGTGCTCATGCAAGTTTTGCGCGACTTCAATACTCCTCGCATCCTGCCAGCGGACTATCCGGTGTTCCTTGGGCTACTCAACGACCTTTTCCCAGGTCAGCAATTGCCACATATGAAGGACGACGAGCTTCGCTCAAAGTGTTTGCAAGTCTGCGCGTTACACAAGCTTCAAGCTGAGGAAGGATTTCTCAAGAAGGTCATGGAGTATGAGGCAGTCCTCAGCGTGCGGCACAGTGTGATGTTAATCGGTCCTGCTGGCTGCGGCAAGAGTACGATCTGGACGACGCTAGCTGCGTGCCACAATATCGCATCCGGCGACCTTGGCGAAGCTTCCAAAGCGTTGACAGTCTACGAGACCGTGAACCCGAAGGCCATTACAGCGGGCGAGCTTTACGGGTTTATGACGATGGAGAACGACTGGAAGGACGGCGTGCTATCCTCGATCATGCGCAACATGTCCAAGGATGTCCCTCCGTATAACGATTCGCAAATGTACAAGTGGGTTGTGCTGGACGGAGACATTGACGCAGTCTGGATCGAGAGTATGAACACGGTCATGGACGACAACAAGGTGCTGACACTCGTATCGAACGAGCGCATCCCTCTAACGCGTTCAATGCGCCTGGTGTTTGAGATTTCTTCCTTGGTAAACGCGACACCAGCCACGGTTTCACGCGCGGGCATTATCTATGTCAACGAGTCGGACATTGGATGGCGTCCGCTAGCAGAGTCATGGGTCCAGAGACGTAAGAGCACGGCAGAGAACGCTGTGCTTCCTGGTCTATTTTCCCGGTACATTGATGCCATGTTCGGTGTACTGTGGGACGCGCAGGTGGAATCCGTCATTCCAATCGCCCTGGTCGCTGTCGTCGACTCGCTATGCCGGCTACTTGACAGCATGCTGAGCCTCGTGAGTGAGCAAGAGAAGACGCCAGAGGTACTTGAGAACACCTTTATCTACTGCGGAGTCTGGGCGTTCGGGGGTGCGCTCGAGTGCGAAAAGTCCAATGACCAGCGCAAGATATTCGCGAGCCTTTACAAGACAGTGGCAAAGTACAAAATACCGTCTGCACAGGCTCCGGGAACAGCCACCGGTACAGATACGCCAACAGGAGCAATGCCAGCGGGAGGGAATGCATCTGTGTTCGACTTGTACTACGACATTACCAAAAACGAGCTGGTGCCGTGGAGCGACAAAGTGCCCGCGTTCGTGAACGCAGGGGATGTCCCTTTCCATTCTCTACTAGTCCCGACCGTCGAGTCAACACGCTTGCGGTCAACGGTGGAACTACTCATGCGCATGCAGTATCCGACGATGCTCGTTGGATGCAGTGGCTCAGGGAAATCGTCGCTCGTGCTAGAGTACATCAAGAGCCTCGACGATGAGCTCATATGCTCGACGATAAACTTGCACCACTTTATGGACGCACGAGAGTTCCAAGCGCGACTCGAGAAATTTCTGGAGAAGCGGTCGGGGCGGGTGTTCGGACCGCTTCAGAATCGGCGGCTGGTTTACTTTCTTGACGACCTCAACATGCCCAAACCAGAGGAGTTTGGCACGCAGACATCGCTCGCTTTGCTGCGCCAGTTCATGGACTATAACGCTTGGTACGATCGACAGGATCTCGGGACGAAGAGGACCATTCAAGATGTGCAGTTCATCGCTGCAATGAACCACAAAACAGGAACGTACACTGTGAACCCTCGACTGCAGAGACACTTTTCCACGCTGTGCGTGAGCATGCCACCCAAAAGCGATCTTGTGGCGATCTTCACAACATTGACGACTCAGCATCTGCACAACTTTTCAGACCGAATCCGCAGGCTTGGAGCGTCGATCGTCACGGCGTCCATCGACTTGCACGAGGATGTCCGCGCCAACTTCTTGCCGACCGTCGCGAAATTCCACTACGTGTTCAGCATGCGCGAGCTGAGCGCGCTGTTCCAAGGTCTGTTCATGTCACGGCCCGAAGCTTACCTCAACCACTCGATGATATTCTGCCGGCTCTGGCTACACGAGTGCTACCGTGTGTTTAGCGATCGGATGATCCTTTCGACTGATGTCCAGCGGTTCACGGAGATGGCGGTCGAGCAAGCCAAGAAAAACTTTGAAGAAGACCAGACGGAGTTGTTCGCGACGCCACTGATCTGTGCGAACTTTCTCTCGAGTTCAAGTGCTGGGCTATCGTCTCAGTTGGGCGACAGTGAAGTAGATGACAGCGCTACGCTACAATACGTGCCAATTGCCGACAAGCCGCAGCTAACAAGAGTACTGGAAAACATGTTGCGAGCGTACAACGAAGCTCACCCGATAATGAGCCTCATACTCTTTGATCAAGCGTTGGAGCACGTGACGAGGATCGTGCGCATTTTGTCGTGCCCTCGCGGCAATGCGCTGTTAATTGGCGTCGGAGGATCCGGCAAGCAGTCGTTATCGCGCTTGGCAGCATTCATATGCGGCTACAGCCTCGTATCCCTATCAATGGGTGCATCCGTGACCTACGGGCTGGCAGAGTTGAAGGAGGACTTGAAGGACATTTGCCGCAAGGCAGGTGTCCGGCCTGCTAAACCACTTGTACTGATGATCACGGACTCCCAGATTCTGGACGACCACTTTCTCGTCCCGCTGAATGATTTACTGACCTCAGGGTTTATCCCCGATCTGTTCTCCCAAGAAGAAATGGATGCTATGGGCAGCTCGTTGCGGTCAGAAGCCAAGTCGCGGGGGATCCCAGACACGAAGGAGCAGCTGCAAGAGTTTTTCTATGAGCGCGTGCGCGCAAACGTTCACGTTATCCTCGCGTTTTCTCCAGTCGGAGGCAATCTTCGCCCTCGCTGTCGAGACTTCCCAGCTCTGACAAACTGCTGTACAATGGATTGGTTCCACGCGTGGCCAAAGGAAGCACTGATCGACGTGTCACTCCAGTTCCTTAAGAACGTGAACTTGTCTACCCACGCGATTCAGGAGAACGTCTCTCATCATATGGCAGAGATGCACCTATCGGTCACACACGCCAGCCTTCAGTACGAGAAGAGCCATGGTAGATTTAACTACGTGACTCCCACGTCATTCCTCGAGTTGATCCGGTTCTACCAGTCGCTATTGGCTTTAAAGCGCGCTTCTCAGTCGACCAAGATCAACCGGCTGGAGGTAGGCTTGGCGACGCTAAAGAAGACAGCGCATGATGTTGCGGGACTGCAAGAGGAGCTGAAGCGGACCATGAAGAAGGTCGATGAGCGCAAGAAAGCGACAGACGCGTTACTTGAGCAGATGGGTAAGCAACGCGGCGACGCGGAGGTTAAGCAGCGCCGTGCAGATCAAGAGCGCGAAAAAGCGGCAAAAGCTGCAGAGGCTGCCTCACAGATTGAATCGCAGGCATCCGCGGAGCTGGTAATCGCGAAGCCTGCGCTCGATGCGGCCCAGCAAGCTGTTAATTGTTTGAACAAGGCCTCGTTGACAGAGCTCAAGTCGATGGGTAAACCTCCAGCGGGTGTCGAGAAGGTGACTGCAGCTGTGCTGATGATGATCAAGAACGAGACAAAGAACTTCAGCTGGGATAACGCCAAAAAGATGATGGCCAAGGTGGACTCGTTCAAGCAGGCACTTGAGCAATACGACAAGGAAAACATCCCGCCAGAGGTCGTGGCGCGCGTCGAACCGCTGATCCAGGAGGACCCGAACTTCAATTACGAGAAGATGAAGAGCAAGTCCGTCGCGGCGGCCAATCTATGCGTTTGGGTGATCAACATCATTGCCTTTCACCACGTGTATGCGCGCGTGAAGCCACTCATGGACGGATTGGAGGAGGCGAGGCAGACTAAGGCGGAGGCAGATGCAGAATTGGCCTCCGTGCAGAAAATGGTGGCTGAGGTGGAGGCGCAGCTGAGCAACCTACAGGCATCCTTTCGTGAGGCGACGAACGAGAAAGCCAAGGTAGAAGCCGAGGCACACGCGTGTCAAGAGCGTCTGTCACTCGCAGAGCGACTTGTCAACGGGCTGGCGTCCGAAAACGAGCGGTGGAGTCACGAAATTGACGTACTCCGCGCCGGAGAGTCCGCACTGATCGGTGACTCGCTGTTGGCAGCAGGCTTTGTAAGCTACATTGGGGCATTCAACGCATCGTACCGATCTCACCTGTGGAGGAACACGTGGCTCCCGGACATTTTGACCCGTGAGATTCCAATCTCGTCCGACAGCGCTGGGGTTAACGAAGCTGCGGGTGGCAAAGTAGCGTTTGATGAAGATAGATCACAAGCGATCAATGACGAAGGCACAAGCGCAGCCACCCGAGCTGGCGAGAGCGCGTTAAAGGAGCAACATGGAGCGATTGTCGATCCGGTTGATATGCTGAGTAACAGCAGCTCCGTTGCTCAATGGATGAACGAGGGACTTCCAGCGGACAGGATCTCAATTGAGAACGGTTGCATCATCAATTCGTGTGAGCGCTGGCCACTACTGGTGGACCCCCAACTACAAGGCATCCTATGGCTACGCGCGCGCGATTTCCACCGCGAAGAAAAACAGCACAAGCTTCGTCCGCAAGGCTCGTCACTGCGAGTTGCAAACCCAGCTGATCCAAACGACGTACCAGCGCTCGTCATTCTTCAGCAGTCGCAAAAGCACTGGACCAAGACTCTCAAGACGGCGATATCGAGCGGCCAGAACGTGATTATAGAGAATATTGGCGAGACGATCGAGGCGTCGCTCGAGCCGATCCTGATGCGCAGAGTGTACAAAAAGGGTCGAAGCTGGTTTGTGCAGTTTGCAGCCGAGGAGATTGAGTTCGACCCGCGCTTCCGGCTGTTCTTGCACACGAAGCTGCCCAACCCACACTATCGACCGGAGATTCTCGCGTACTGCACGCTGATCGACTTTAGCGTCACGGAAAAGGGACTCGAGGACCAGCTTCTGGCCAACGTTGTGAATCTGGAGCAGCCTGAACTGGAGACGCAGAAACGTCGACTTCAACAAGAGTTTAACGGGTACCAGATCCAGCTATTGCAGCTCGAGAATCAGCTGCTCGAGCGCCTCTCGAGTGCGCCGGAAGATATTCTGTCCGATGTTGCGCTGATTGAGGGTCTCGAGAAGACCAAGATGACGGCTAACGAGGTTTCGGTCGCTCTGATCAAGGGCAAAGAGACCGAGAAGGACATCAACCTTGCCCGAGAAGTCTACCGCCCCGTCGCGAACGAAGCCAGCATGCTGTATTTCCTCATGGGCCAGCTATCCAAGGTGAACCACATGTACCACTACTCGCTCGACTCCTTCATGACATTCTTCTATAGAGCACTCGGCAAAGTCCCGCGTGAAGCGGCAGTGAGCGCAACACCTGGAGGCGATAATGTTGGTGGAGGAGCTGGGTTTATGTCGTCCGCGTCGTTCGCAGCGGCGTACGAGCGTGTTCCACTGCTACGAGAAGCGTTGAGATGGACGATATTTGTGATGGTGTCTCGTGGACTCTTCGAGGAGCACAAGCTTTTATTCCTGACCCAACTCGTACTGCTCCTGCTTCGACGCGGTGTAATCGGCGCCAATAGCGGGTACACGGAGGAGTTTGCTTCGTTTCTTCTCCATGGACCGAAAGTGGTCGGCCCGGACAACACCATTAGTTGGTTGAGCGACTCTCAGTGGCAGGCGCTTCAGGCTCTCATTGTGCTGGAGCCGTTTGAGCGGTTTGTGGCCGACCTGGAAGAATCTGAGCAGCGTTTCCGCGAGTGGTACAACTCGCCCAACCCGGAGCATGAGAAGCTACCTCTCGACTGGCGCGACCTTGACAAATCGGCACCGTTCCTCAAGCTGCTGGTGATCCGGTGTATCCGTCCGGACCGAGTGACACAGGCGATCGCCAACTTTGTTTCGCAGACACTTCCGAATGGCACGCAGTATCTGAACAGCGACGGCCAGCTGAATAGCTTCTCTGTTCTCAAGAACGCGTTCAAGGATAGTACTCCGACCAATCCCATGTATTTCGTTCTCTCACCAGGGACGGACGTGGTTGCGGACGTGGACAAGCTCGCCGTTCAGGACGAACAACGAGTGAAGGGCGTCGACTACCACAACATCGCGCTCGGCCAAGGCCAGGAAGACATTGCGATGAAGACGTTGCAGGTGTCGGCCGACAACGGATATTGGGTGATCCTGAACAACGTTCACCTCATGCCAAAGTGGCTGCTTCAACTCGAGAAATGGCTGGAGCAACAGACCCGATCAGCGAAATCATCCTCTTTTGCCGCCCTACCATTGATAGCTGACCAGGCGGATGCCAGAACTGGCGTGGATGGAGACCGCGAGCGCTCGCGGTCGGTTGCTGCAGCATCAAACGGGCTCCACCCGGCGTTCCGGCTTTTTATCACGAGCGATCCGTCCACGAGCATCCCGATCGGAGTGCTGGAGCGGTCCATTAAACTGACGAACGAGCCGCCGTCGGGTCTCCGCGCCAACGTCAAGCGCGCCTTCTGTTGCTTCAACAAGACTGAAGTGGACGAGCTCGAGCCGCGTACGCGATGCATCCTGTTCGCGCTGTGCTACTTCCATTCCCTAGTCCTGGAGCGCAAAAAGTTCGGCACGCAGGGGTTCAACATGTCGTATCCGTTCGCCTCGAGCGACCTCATCGCCAGCAGCGCTGTGCTTCGAAACTACATGGACAATGCTCCCGCGCGCGTTCCGTGGCAGGACTTGCGCTATCTGTTCGGCGAGATCATGTACGGCGGGCACATCGTCAACGAGTTAGATCGGATCGTAGCAGCGACGTATCTGCAGTACTTCTTGCGCGAAGAGCTGCTTGAGGAACTGTCGATGGTACCATTCGCTGATGACCCAAGTAGCGGTAGCGGTGGGAACGGAGGCGGTGGTGACGGTGGAAGCGGCGAAAGTGGCGACGGAGGAGGTGGCGGAGGGTCAGGGCAACAGCAACGACGCGACTTCTTCGCGCCAAAGCTGTCAGCAGGCTTTGATCGGATCCTGGACCACGTTAACTCCAATCTGGTCAACGAAACACCTGTAGCGTTTGGGCTGCATCCAAACGCTGAGGTCGCATTCCGCACCGATCACGGCAACCGTTTATTCCAGTCACTGCTGCTGTTTAAGCGCAAAGAGGAGAGTGATCCCGGCGCGCCTGACGTAGACGAAGGTGCTGGCGAGAGTAGCGGGACCGACCACAAGGAGAATGTCGACTCGGTGCAAATGATGGCGGAGGGTGTGCTGCAGGATATCCTCGAGACCTACCGGGACTTCCGCTTTGACATTCACGAGCTTTTCTTTAAGCATTCCTCTGTCTCCTCTGATCACGGTAGTAAGGGCGGTCGCAGCGCTTCTGTCACTGCTGCGCTTGCCATGGCAGCGGCCGAGGAGATGGACCCGTTCCAGAACGTCTTGCTGCAGGAATGCGAGCGCATGAACTTGCTCTTGTCGGAGATGACACGCTCGCTCGTGGAGCTAGAGATGGCTTTCCGTGGCGAGGTCACCTTGACCGAGGCGATGGAGGATCTGCAGGAGTGCCTTTACTACGAGCGTATCCCGCCGAGCTGGGAGGCTGTGGCTTACCCGTCGCGCCGCTCTCTGGCTCCGTGGTTGTCGAACCTTCAGCAGCGCATCATGCAGCTACAAGAGTGGAGCGGTATGGCACCCGATCTACCGCTGGTGCTGTGGCTGCCTGGGTTCTTCAATCCGCAGTCCTTCCTGACAGCCATCCTGCAAATCGCGGCGCGCAAGAACAGCCTCGAGCTCGAAAAACTGACCGTCATGACCGACATAACCAAGCGAAGCATGGAAACGGTGGATGCGCCGTCTCGCGATGGCCAGTACATCCACGGGCTGTATCTCGAAGGCGCGCGGTGGGATGTCAGCAACAGCATGCTCGACAACAGCCAGCCAAAGGAGATGTACGTCTCGATGCCTGTCATGAACTGTCGCGCCGTGCTGGCTATTCGCAAAGATGCCATGTCCTCGTCAACCGGAAGCAACGCGTTCGAGTGCCCAGTCTATCGGACACAGCAACGTGGAGCGACGTACATCTTCAGCGCGCACTTGCGCACCAAGGCGCCGTCGTCCAAGTGGGTCCTCGCCGGCGTAGCCCTGCTCATGGAGGTAGTTTAGTGCATCCGTCGCTAGGCTTTCATGTCATGTCGCCATCATGAAGGCTTCATGGTGGCGACTGTATTGAGACTGAACAACGAGTAGCTGCAGCTTCATCCAGGTAGTAAGCGATCTGCTCACTGTATTGGGGCACATGGGCGATTGCATCGGACCGCCGTAAGCGTGTGTCGATTGATTGAGACATCTAGACTGCTTTATCGCTTGAGAATGCAGCTGCACTCTCAACGGCATGCCAGCCGCCCTTGCAGATGGTTATACATGTGGCTTCGACGCCTTGCGACCCGCACGGCAGCGTCGCCCTGTGTCAGCCTTGCGTGTTGTGCACCGTAACGGCAGAGTAACGGGTTGATGCAGCGAATTATAGTCAACCGCCGCACGTTGCGGTCTCTCACTCGCAAATTCTTCCGATCGCAGTCGACGCTAGCCGACAGTCACTCCCTTGAAGAACAGGATGATGGCGCTCTCGTCGGAAGAGGAGGGAGCGACGGCGCCCTTCTTCAGCAGCGGACGTGGCTTGGCTGTCACCTCATCGTCCATTCCAACTGCGAGCACCGCGCTGGTGCAAGCGAAGCCGACCTGTTCGCTGTCTGCAGCGACTTGTGACCTGGAACTACGTCTGCTCGAAGCCTTTGTGCAGTACGCGGGCCAGCAACTCGTCGGTGTCTACCTTGGCGTCAAGAATGCGTCACGGGTGACCCAGTTCGTAGGCAACACGACGGAGAGACTGCTGTCTGTGACCGGAGTCGCCGCGACCGTGCGCTTTCTTTTCGCGCAGTACAAGCGCGTCGGCGGTCCGTTGCTGGGCTACGTGGACGAAGAGATGGGGAAGCGCATTATCGATGCCGCGGTTGGCATTCTCCTGATGGCCAACGAGCAGAGGGATGGAGCCCTAGCGCTCGAGGAAGGCGGCACCACTAAGCTTACGCTAGAGGAGCGATTACTGGCGCTGTTGCGAGGCGAAGTGCCTCGAATGAGCGCGCTCCTCGACTCATCTTACCGCCGTGGCCACGAGTCCGCGCTTGCGAACGCCCCAGCACCCGTCGTGATGGAGCTGAAGGACTTTGTACCGGTTGACGAGCTCAACCAGGTCAAGGTGTCGCATCGGGAGCAGGTACAAGCGCTGACCCACGAGATGGTGGCCCTACGCAACGCGATGGGACAGCTGAACAAGGAGAAGCAGCGCCTCGAGCAGCGGCTCATTGACGTGCACAACTACTGCGAGAGCGAGCGTGGCCAGCGGTTCCAGGAGATGGAGGTGCGTGCTAGGCGCGGTAGTGTCTGCCAAGTGACCGTATCGAGCTAACACACCACCCCGTGTACACGCAGGAGGAACTGGCGCGCACGAAGCTCGAGGCGAACCAGAAGACGCACGACCTGCGACGACTGGAGCTCGTTGTCGAGGCACTGCGCAAGAAGCGCAAAGGCAAGAGCAGCCGGTCCGCCGTCTCGACTGCGGTGCGTTGTGTCTTGCCTGATCGTTCGGGTCTCTTGACTGACATGAGTGCACGGCGTTGATACCATTCGCAGTCGGACGAGAAGAGCGTGCCGATAGCGTGAGCTCGATGTTTGTGCGCCATTCGCTTTTGCAACAATCCGCGCAGCTACACAACAACAACAGCCGCCTTCGATTCCAGAGCACGCGTTTCTTTTCTTCAGTCCCTACGTCGTCGCCGTACCAACAGGCAGGCAAGACGCCCACAAATGCACCCACACTCCTGGTCTCTCCGTCACACACACACACATGCGCATGGATACCCGGCGTGTCCGTCCACCTAGGACGCCATCCACTCGCCCTAGCCGTGGACCGTGGCGTCGGCTTACTTGCTGCAGCACGCACCGCACTCCTTGCTCGCCGTCTGGGAGCTGCTCTTCGCAGACTTGGCGCTCGAGCATCCAACGCACGTACAGTCCGAGCACTTGCAGTGCCCAGCCGTCGAGCCGCACGTGCTGCACGTGGTTTCCGACGCGGCCGTCGACTTGGCGCAGCAGCTAGCGCACTTGCAGTCCGTGCAACGGCACTTGCCGATCTCATCGCCGCACTGCGTGCACTTGATCGGCGTCTTCGCCTCCGTTGCCGCCCCGCTGCGTCCCTTGCAGCTCGTGCACTTGCAGTCCGAGCACGTACACGTCCCGCACTCGCACCGGGAGCAGTGGCACCCGCAGCGACAGTCTTCTGCCTTGCAGTGGCAGTGGCACTTGCACTTTTCGGCGATCTTGGGGGCGGTGCAGTGCTTGAGCCGCGCCATCTCGAGCGCCGACTGAGCCCACTCGACTCCGTGGCTGCACTTGCGCGAGCTGCCGCCGCAGCTGCCGCGCGCCTCGGCGCAGGCCTTGGCGTCGTCCTCGCTCTCGACCGTCAGCACACCAAAGATCACGGGCGTGTTCGTCTTGACGTTCAGCTTCATAATGCCCATCGTGACGGCCTCGCTGACGAACTCGTACGCCATCGTGCGGCCCTTGATCATGCACCCGATGCAGACCACCGCGTCGAGCTTGTCGCCCTCGGCTTGGATCAGCCGCATCGCCGCGAATGGCAGCTCGAACGCCCCCGACACTTGGAGGCAGATGAGGTTCTCGTGGGTTACGCCCTTGTCCTGCAGCTCCTTGGAGCACGCCTCGGCAAGCGGGTTCACGATCTCCTTGCCGTACCAGCGCGTGGCCACGATCGCGATGCGCAGGTCCTTGCCGCTCAGCAGTCGCGACCCCGTGGCCCCCGGGTCACCCACGAGCACTGGCGACGGCACTGTCTTGCCCTCCGCTCCGTGGCTAGCGCTCGCCATCGCGGTCGCTGGAGACGCCATCCGTGTTGTGTCGAGTCTCTGGCTGTGGTTGTGAGTCTTCCGCGTCAACTTCGAAAGTGTGCTGCGTCTGCTTCTTCGAGTCTTGGACCAACTGCCGCATCCAAAATGATCTAGTCCTTGTATGGTTCGCACACATGCCGCCGTTGGAACGGAGAGACGAGTCCGCACCGACGCTTCTCACTTTCAAAAACGTCCCGATGAGCAAGGAGACAAAGGCTTCGCTCGGGGAAGGCCGCCTGCCGGGGCCATTGTTTGCCGACACGCCAGGGTTTGCGGGCGAGCACCGCAAGGTGGATGGGTCGGGCCTGCAGATTGGGATCGTGTCGACGCGGGAGCACGGAGAGATCGCCGACGCGCTGGTAGACGCCTGTCGCGGCGAGCTGATGCTCAAGGGCGTCGACCGCAGCGGCATCCACGAGGCGCAGGTCGCCCTTCCGTTCGAGATTCCGTACGCGATGAAGCGCCTGATCCGTTCGGCGCCCATGAACATCGACGCCGTCATCTGCCTCGGGTGCGTCGTGCGCGGCAACTCGCTCTCGTACGAGTTCATCGGCGAGGCGGTCACGCGAGCCAGCATGAAGGTCGGCATGATGACCAAGACGCCCGTCGTCTACGGCTTGATGACGTGCACGAGCGAGGAGCAGGCGCGCGCGTGCGCGGGGCTGACGGCGGAGCGCGCGCACGAGCCCAACCACGGCGTTGAGTGGGCCCAGACGGCCATCGAGATGGCGCGCATGAACCAGAAGGCGGCCTCCAAGGCGTGCAAGTGCAAGTGCCACTAAGGAGACGCAAGGAGCGCACCCGATGCCGACGACTCTTGTGTGCTTGGCACGAAGGGACCTACCTGCAAGAGGACTGGTTGTAGCAGTGAGTTGGTGTTCCCGCAGCAGAAAAAAAGAGTCATGGGAATGAATTCATGTGATAGGAGAGCTCACCTGTACGTGAATGCGTTGCCGACGCCTTGGTGCTTGGGGTGCAAGGAGACGTCGGGACAGGCTAGACTCTTGGGAATGGCTGTTTACATTTGCTCGGCTGCCACAGACACGAGCTGGCGGTGCCCACATCAAGCTCGCTCGCCCTTACTCTACCGCCAGGAACTTGACGCCGTCCTCTTCGCACGTCTCGCCGGCAATGATCGCCGCCTGCACCGTAACGCGCACGTTAGCGCGGTGCTCGCTCCGTCATGCTCTGTCCAAAGCTCACCTTGCCCTCCCTCTCCAGCACGTTGAGCGCCTCGCGCACAAGCCACGGCTCCATCCCGTGGATGTCTGCTCGTCATAGCCATCGCGTGAGTCGGCCGTCCATCAGCGGCACTCTATTGGCGCACACTCACTCGTGCCGAGGGTCTCTTCGCCCGCGTACAGCTCGTACACGGTGAACACGTTGCCGATCATCCCGTGCTCCTTTGCCTGCCGCCACGAGCACGACGCGTGAGCGCTCCAGTGCGCGGCCACGAAGCCTCCTAGGCGACTCGGCGCGCACAAAGTCATAGATGTCGGCGGCCCACGCGGCCGGCTTCTTCCACATGATGCGGCAGCGCGTGCGCGAGTCGTCCTCCCAGGCGCCGTTGCCGCTGCGGATGATGTGCTCCACGACGGCCAGGCGGCCCTCGGGCGACATGTTGCGCGAGATCTTGGCGTTCTCGAACAGCGAGGACGCCAGCGGGTGCAGCAGCGGCTGCGCGTGCGTGCGGTGGTACTCGAGGATGAGCTGCTGCCACAGCACGAGCTGCTTCTCGCGCGTCGCGCGCACCGGCTGCAGCCTGGGGCGAGCGACGGTTAGCGCCGGGGAGGAAGCAGCGTGGAGGGCGGGAGACGGCACGTACGTGAAGAAGGGCGGGAAGTCGTAGTACTCCGGGTACGAGAACTTGTCGACCGACATGGTCGACGTCGAGGTGAAGGACGGATAGACCGACGTCTTGCACGAGCGCACAGTGCTGGAATTTTGGACTGGAAGAGAGGGTATCGATTGGTCAAATATAAGGATACTATTTGTAATACTCCGAATGTTTTTATCGCTCTATTTTGCCGTTTAGTGTCCTCTTCTCTTTTGACACATCCGATATGTTGTGACAAAGGATGGTACAATGATAATGTGTTATTTAATTACCATTTTTAAATATATTTAGTATCCTCTTTTGCAAATAATAATATATTATTACAGTCCCCCGCAAGCACCGAATGCTGACAAGCAACGACGACAGGAGCTGTCGCCTCGACAGGAGCCCATGTAACGAGACAAGAAGACGAAGAAGATCGCCATTTCCACTGCTGTGTTGAACCAAAACGACATTTTCGACGGCAATTCAAATCTGATTTGAGTATTTTGCTATAAAAACAATTGAAATGATAGTTGACCACTATGAAAATTTATCTTGATGTCTGTATACCCAATTTTGCAAATCAATTATAAAAGAAAGTCGTCACGTGCTTTTTGTATGCCAGCGTTTTGAATCGCGAAAAACTTCAAATATAGTCGCACGACTCGTTTACACAATTCAGGATGGGAGGTAAATATCAATACTTAAATCAAGGTAAAACATGGTCGAAGGTACCGTTCATGACACATAATACGGTCACACTACCGTCACGGACATACCAAAGCGTCCATGTAAATCACAGCCGAATGAGAGTCGAGAATTAGTGGACGTAAAGAGCATT
>JAADXX010000517.1:0-20969 GCA_023338025.1 Phytopythium oedochilum | reverse complement strand
GTCATCGGCACGACGAGCTCGGACGAGAAGGCCGCGTACCTCAAGAAGCTCGGGTGCGACCGCGTGATCAACTACAACACGGAGGACGTGGGCGAGGTGCTCAAGAAGGAGTACCCGAAGGGCGTGGACCTCGTGTTCGAGTCGGTCGGCGGCGACATGTTCAAGGCGGCGGCGCTCAACCTGGCGCCGCTCGGCCGCATCATCGTGTTCGGCTTCATCAACGAGTACAAGGACGGCGGAGTGAATAACGACTTTGCCGTGCGCGACCTGAACAAGGTGCTGCTCATGAAGTCCGGCTCGGTGCGCTACTTCCACATCAACCACTTCATCCACCTCATGGGCGAGTACTTTGCGCGCCTGCTCAAGGACGTCGACGCCGGCAAGCTGCACGTCGAGGTGGACCCCGTGCCGTTCAAGGGCCTGGAGGCCATCGCCGACGCGCTCGACCACATGTACAGCCGCAAGAACCTCGGCAAGGTCGTCGTGCAGCTCGTCGAGTAAGAAGGTATGGCGACGCCCTCACCACCTCCAGGCACGACCATAGCCACCACCGTGTCGATCATTGTGAAGTTTGTGGAGCTGGCCAATTAACCCCGAAATGCATCAGCGCTCGCTTCAACCTCTTCCTACTGTCTCGGCTAACAGCCTCCAGTGATCGGGAGGCAGCGTGTACTGTCAAAGATGCCCAACAAGTTGACGAGGATCGACCAGACGAGCGCGAACGAGCAGTAGCCGAGCGTCAGCCAGCCCATGCGCGCGCTGCTGCCGCCGTTCTTTTTGAGCGCCTGCGTCTCGGCCTTCTGGCGCGGCAGCCAGACCAAGAACCCGAGCGAGGCGAGCTTGCACCCGTACGATATAAGCACCGTGATGGTCACATCGCGTCGCACTGCAGTCGAGTCGTTCATCACGTCGTCATTGTGCACCTGGAAGGGCCCGTTGATGGCCTTGGTCAGCGTCGCCGAGAACGGACTGCTCAGGTTGTTGACCGTCGTCATGAGCCCGTAGATCGCAGCCTCCGTGCCCTCGTCCGCGAGCTCCACGACCACGTACGTGCCGACGATGAAGCTGACGCCCGCCGGAACCGCCTCGACGATCGGGAGGCCGAGCCAAAACCATTGGTCCCGAACCACGTCCCAGACAGTCAAGAAGGTGCAGACGCTGTCCACTGCAATGACGGCCACGGTCGTCGTCACAGTCACCGTGCGCCAGTTCCAGTCGAGCCCGCTCTTGGCCATGTACACGAGCGTGGCGACGGTGATGCCGGACGAGATGATCGACGACACGGCAATGTTAAAGCTCGTAGCGCGTGCCCAATACATGGTGACCGGGTCCACCGCGACGTAGCTGATGCCGCCCAAGACGCCTGAGAAGAAACTGTACGCGATCACTTGGTACACCGCGCGCGACTTGATCGCGCTCCACAGACGCTGCAGATATGCCTTGAGGCCCAGAGATGGCGCCGAGTGCCGTGTCTCGCGTACGCAGACCCAAGTGATCGCCACGACCGGCAGGCAGCCGCACGCAAGGATCAGCATGCACACTGGGAACGACACGCCAAAGTCGAAGCTGCCGCCGTATGACGGCGAGCTGAGGCCAAGCCCGACAAGCAGGCTGCCGGCGGCGCTGAACAGCGTTCGCACCGTGTAGATGGCCGTCTGCGTTCGCCCGCGAATGCTCAGGGGCTCTCGCTGCGCGTACTCGACCACCAGTCCGTCGGCAGCGACGTCCGACACGAGGTACCCGAGGGTCGCGAGCATCATGAGCACAATGTACTTACCTCCCGTCGCCGGTGCCAAGTGGTTGATGGCTTTCACCTCTTCAGGCGTGAACTCGTTGGGCTTGAGCGTGCGCCAGGACGCAACGGGGAAGTACGGCCGGCCAACGGGGAGGAAGCCCATCGAGAGCAAGCACACAGCGCACACGGTCCAGCCGATGAGCATGTATGGCTTGCGGCGGTACCCGCGGATCGGGAAGCAGTCCGAGCAGATGCCGACGAAGACCTTGAGCGACCACGGGATGCCCAACAGCGCGCGTGCAGAGGTGGTCGCTTGGCCTTCCATGTTGAGGTAGTAGCTCAGGAATGGCGTGATGGTGCTCGGCAGCGTGCCCATCATGAGTCCAACCGCCGCATACTGCGCCAAGAGACCGAGGACTTCCTTCGACAGCAAGTGCGGCACTTCTCCATCGCGCAAAGCGCCACCGACCGCTGCCTCGCGGTCTGTCGGCTGCAGCGACAGCGAGTGCACCATCTCGCTGTATTCGTTGGCGGATTTGACGGGACTTGGCATGGGGCTTCGCTCCGCCAAGCCGAGTTGCAAGCCACCGGAGACCATGCTGCGCGGACCACACTGATGGCCACTGGGGTAGCCAACCACTCTGGAAAATGAAGAGTGAAGAGCGCCGACGCGGAGCGACGTGCGTGTTGTTCGTGGCAGTTGGTACGAGCGATCAATCAAGTGAAGCACAGAAGTACTCGTCACTCCATCATCATCAGAGCGGAGCGGCGATAGAGTCTGAGAACGGTGTGACCATCCAACGCTGTCGCTATGGGAGCGCGTGTGCTTCGAACCGTGGCGGGATACGCACGATGAGAGTCCCGTACGACTTGCCATCGCGATAGCAAGTCGTACGAACAGGCTGGGACTCGGATGAGAAATGGAGCGACCGCAGATGATCGGATTGATTATACGGTCGAGAAGGAATGCAATGCCATCCATGCCAGCCACCTACTACTCCCAACAAGAAGAGCGAGAACTACCGCCGTGCTTGGAGCCAATCACACCGTCACCAAGAAGGCGGCAGCGGCCGAGAACTCCATCGGCGCTATCTCGCCGTCGCGGTAGCCCACCGCGGAGTAGACCGTGTAGCATTTCGTCGTCGGCGGGACGATCCAGACCACGTGGCGCTCTGTCGCACGGAGCATCTCTTTCGCGACCGTGTCGGCACTGTCCTCTCCGTATCCAGTCTCCACGGCGCTTCCAACAGTGCGCCATGAACCGACGTAGACCTGGTCCGTTCCTTCCTCTTCTCTCTCTTCTTCACTGTTGCCTTCATTGCTGTCATCCGTGGCCCATTCGTCCTCCTCTTCATTGAAGCTGGCAAGGTCTTTATGCAGGAACACGAGATCAAACGAGTAGCTCAGCTGCAGAGCGTCGAGCGCGTACTTGAGGAACCGGTCGAAGCCCTTTAGCATCGGCACCTCGCCACTCGGGTCCACGACGTACGAGTGCTCGAGAGCAAAGCCGATTTGGTCTCCCATCTTGACTTCCGAGCCTGTCAGCAGCTCGGCGAGTTTGTTGAAGAAAGGATTGCTCTCCATGGCGCGCAGTTCCCCTGTCGGCATCTCGGGGATGCTCTCCAGCAGATATGTCATCGTCACGCGGTAGCCATCCGTCACCTCCATGATTTCGTGACTGCAGTCCGAATAGTACGCACACCATCGCGCGACAGCCTTTGGTGCGCGCTCACTTGGAGAAGACTTCGACCGTTTGGTCGCTCGCGGCGAGTCGTCGTGGACGCAGCCGCTGCTGTTGCTCTCGTTACTCTTCGAGGTGTCAGCATCACCGTCTTTGGCATCTTTGTGATCGGAAGAAGTCGACTCATCTTTACCGGAAGAAGCCGCGCTCTCCGAGTCGGCCTCCAAGTCGCCTCCCCACTCAAACGCATGTGTCTGCGCCTCATGCTCAACCTCGAAGTCGCCACCTTCGAAATGGGATGGGAGGCATACGACTAGCGTGCCAAAGATGCCGCCACTGCGCGGTGTGTCCACGTGCTTCTTGAAGAAGCCGCCCTTCCCGTAGATGTCCAGCTTGTACGGGTGCGCGAGGACTGCGGCGGCATCCGGAGCCAGAAGCGATCGAACCTCGCTCAAGACCGGGTACTCAGACAGCTCGAAGTTGGTCACCCAGCGATCGCTCACCATCATGAGCGCCGAGCGGTAGTCCGTGTCGAGAACGTTCTCCGTTCCCTTGCCGAACGTCGCCGGGTCGCACTCCGAGACTAAGCGTGCCATCGCAGCATCTCGGTCCTCCGACTGCGTTGGGAACTCGACAACACTGACGATAGGAGCTTGGGCTTCATCGCTGCGCTTGCTAGTGAAGAGGACACGGACGGGCTTCTCCAGCCGCAAGCTGCCGCCACACGCGAACAGAGCCTGGCTCTTCTCGGATCCGAGTGCCTGGAGCTCCTCGAGCACGCTATCAGCGTCGGACTTTGACGCCATGGGCGACTTGAGCCTCGGGTCTTCGTGTCTGGATGGAATCTGTACTGCCCGGCCTTAGGAACTGCTCGGCGCACAAGATGTTCCCGTTGGAGAGAGTTCTCCGTAAAGAGCGTAATGGCTCATTGAGAGAAGGGACGTACGTGTCTTGACTACTTGCCGGGTCGCTTTGGTCACAATCAGCCCATTATGAAAGCTTCGACCTGCACTTGAAGTGCACTTCCAAAGGTTGCAATCTTGTTGAGGCGCTACTAGCCATCCCAGCAGATCCATCCACCTCAACCCAAGCTAGCCAGCCGGACGACGACCTTCCCGGCGTTCTGCTGCTTCGTCACGCGCTCGATCGCGTCAGGAACGTCGTCAAGACCGACAAACTCCGTCGGGTCCACTTGCGACCGTAGCGAGCCGGCTTGGACGAGCTCCAGGAGGTGCAGCAAGTGGGAGCGCACCAGCGCATCTTCGCACTGAAGCAACGAGAACTCGCGAAGCGACGCAGATCGCTCCAGAGGCTGGTCCTTCGTCTCGATAGAGCCCCACACGCTGTGCTTGGCTCCTTGATCGGTCGAGTCACGAGCCTTGGTCAGCTCAGAGACCGTCTTGATGACAACAACTCGTCCATTGAGCGCAAGGTTCTCGAAGCAAGTGCGATGCATCGATCCCCCAGAGAGGTCGAGCGCGAGGTCGATTCCGGATGGGAACTCCTTCCGCAACGTGTAACCCACCGGTTCAGCTAGCGAGTTGATCACGCGGTCGCAGCCCAGCTCCGCGAGCGCAGTTGCTGCCTTGTCGGAGCTGCAGACCGCAACCACGTAGTTTCCAGCTGCCTTGGCAAGCTGGACAGCGAAGAGCCCTGTGCCGTCGGTCGGAGAAGTGACAAGCACCGTCTCGTTGATCGTCATCTGGCCCGCGACCGTCAGCGCCAGCGACGCCGACACCCCCGATACCAAGACTGGCAGTATCTCAGGAGTCACCTTGTCGATCTTGAGCAGCTGACGAGCGGGAACTTCCGTGTACTCTGCAAACGCGCCGGTGTCTATCGCGCCATTACAGGTCACACTGTTCTTACTGAGGGAAAGTAAACCTGATCGACAAGGGAGAGAGTGCCTTACATTGGTACGCGACAGCATCTCCAGGTCGAAAGTCGCTGACGTCCGCAGCTACGTCAGTGATGCAGCCAACTAGCAAGATACCGGAGCCATCCTGATCAGGCAAGGACGGGATGAACACGTGGCCGAAACAGCCAGGCGTACCTGCTTCGAGACCGCATGGGGCAGGAAAACTTGCCTCATCGACGCGGTCAGTCGTTGCGTCGGCCGCGTTGATGCCCACGTAGTGGTTCCAGACTAGCACGGCCCCATCCGACGGCAGCGGCCAGTTCGGCACCGTCACAACCTGTGTTGCCGATCTGAAGTCTGGCGAGCGCGCTTGGATCTTGATCGCGCGGTACGGGAACGGGATCATGCCGCCAGCGAGTCGCTCGGCCGTGAATTTGGATGTGTTTTCGAGCCCAACGGTTCGATGGCAATGTTGATCTGGGACGAGGTGCCGTTCCTTGTCAGACTCCGGTATCCCGGTCGCAGCGCTTGGATCGAGGACAGCTACTGGCATACACTTCATCGGCTTCAGAGCCATCTTCCTTGACGAGGCGACTGTAGATGTCGCTGTCGCCTTCTTCCTCAGACGACTAGTCTTCCGGCGTGGCTTTGCAGTTGTCATCTTCATCATACGTAGTGCCCTTCCAAGCCGCTAGGAAGACCACGTCTAGGCAAAATACTGGCTCGATCGGGTTGATACAAGCATACGCTTCGTTGCAACCGGTTGCCATCGTTCTGCTTGGTTCTCGCGGCGATCAACTTGTGCGCCAGCCAATGCGATCGAATCCACACATTTTCGTCGCGTCTTCATGGGTTTCCATAACAAGCCCATACGTCGCTGTTCCAAGACCTGCGTCGTGTCATCACTGTCTCCGTCTTCGTCATCCTCTCCGTTATGCACCAGGCACAAGAAAGTGTCAAGCTCGCCGCTCCAGACAGCTCTCATCAGCGATGTCTCTGCCTTACAGTCTGCAACGTTTACATCGCCACCAGCTTCGATAAGGCACTGCTCCATATCCAGAACACCGCTGGAAGCCGCCTCCATGAGCGCTGAATGGCTAAAGTCGTCCACAGCGTTGACTTTGGCGCCTCGCTCTACCAAGACCCGGACTGTGGTGGTGCTCGAGACCGCGCCTATCTCTTGTAGTCCGCGCCTCGATCCACAAGAAACGCGACGATTTCGGCCGCGGCGATCGGCACGCGCACACATCAGCGGCGTCTCGTCGTCTTCGCGCACAGGATCAACGTCCACGTCTTCTTCGTCCACCAGACGCCGATCTGCGTCCGCATCTTCCCTGTCGTCCACGACGATCAGCTCGTCCTGGAGGACGGATGCTTCTCCATCTTACCGCTTGATTGCCGAACCATGGGTCTCCACGTCAATACGGCTTCACTGATTGGGTAAAATGAAACAGCGAATGCTCAGGATTCGACAAAAACAATGAATAATTACTTTTAAAGGCCACTAATACCTGTTATTATGCATATTTATTTGTTGTTGCGATGACTATAAATTCGAACATCGATCAGGGTACCTCGCTCGATCTTTTTTTTTCTGCGGTGCTCCCCGCGTTTCTTCTTGCACTTTGTATCGGGAGCACCCCGCTCGAGAACCTCGGGGACCAACACGATACGCTCGACGACATGAAGGCGCTGATCCTCGTGGGCGGCTTCGGCACGCGGCTGCGCCCGCTGACGCTGTCCTGCCCCAAGCCGCTGGTCGAGTTCTGCAACAAGTCGATCGTGCTGCACCAGATCGAGGCGCTCGTCGCGGTGCGCTCCTTCTCCTGGATTTCCTGCTCGTCCGCGCGCCGATGCGATGTGATGCAGCGGATCTGACGGCTTGTGCACCGGCCTGGGTGGGGGTATGCGACTCGCTGATTAGGTCGGCGTGTCTGAGGTCATCCTGGCCGTCAACTACCAGCCGCAGGTCATGCTGGCGGCGCTCGAGTCCATGGAGAAGAAGGTGCGGACATACACACACGGTCGACACTGACTCCTTGGTATTAAATGAGCTGACGCGCGGGGTTTCTCGCAGTACAACATCAAGATCTCGTGCTCGCACGAGACGGAGCCGCTGGGCACGGCCGGGCCGCTGGCGCTCGCGCGCGAGCTGCTGGACGACGGCGACCCGTTCTTCGTGTTCAACAGCGACGTCATCTGCGAGTACCGGTTGCAGGAGTTCCTGGATTTCCACAAGAACCACGGCGCCGAGGGCACCATCCTGGTACCCGCGTGCTTACAGCCGCGCCTCGGTCCGTTCGAGCCCTGGACTGACGATGGGACGGCTTAATGAATGGATGATCGGCCGCACAGGTGACGCGGGTGGACGAGCCGTCCAAGTACGGCGTGGTGATTTCGTCCGAGGACGGGCAGATCCAGCGGTTCGTGGAGAAGCCGCGCGAGTACGTGGGCAACAAGATCAACGCGGGCATCTACATCTTCAGCCGCGAGATCCTGGACCGCATCCAGCTGCGCCCGACGTCGATCGAGAAGGAGATCTTCCCGCAGATGGCGGCCGAGGGTAACCTTTACTCGATGGTGCTCCCCGGCTACTGGATGGACATTGGCCAGCCCAAGGACTTCCTCTCGGGCATGTGCCTGCACCTCGACTTCCTAGAGCGCACGGACCCCGAGACGCTCACTCGCGGCTCCAAGTTCGTCGGCAACGTGCTCGTCGACCCGACCGCCACCATCGGAGAGGGCTGTCTCATCGGGCCAAACGTCGTTGTCGGGCCGGGCTGCGTCATCGAAGACGGTGCGTTGTGAGGCGAGGAAGTTGTGCTTGGCTGGACGATGGAGTGGCTGATACAGCTGCTGTTGTGGAGCTAGGCGTACGCTTGAGCCGGACAACGCTGCTGAGTGGTGTGACGGTGCGGGCCAACTCGTGGATCCAGTCGAGTATCATTGGCTGGGGGTCGACTATTGGTCGTTGGGTACGTTCCTCATCCTGTCTTGACCGCTTGGACTGGTGTAGTGTTTAGTCGCTAATCGCGCGTTCCTGTCGTGAGCAGTGTCGAATTGAGGGCATTACGGTCGTCGGCGAGGACGTGCAGGTCAAGGACGAGAAGTTCATCAACGGTGGACTCATCCTGCCGCACAAGGCGATCTCGGCCAACATCCCGGAGCCTGGCACCATCGTCATGTAAGAGAAGAAGCGTGCACTGCTCGCATAGGCTGGTCGAGCGTGAAGGGATGAGAAGAGAGACAACAGAAGAGAGAAGAGAGCTTGTTTGTGAATGTTGTAGCTTTGACATGCGCACGTTGATCCAACCGCGCAAGTGCCGTCTTACGCTCACGCGTTGTGATGTTCACAGCAGTTTGTCGGCATCGTCACCCACTGGGCTATTGAAGCGGGAGTCGTCGTTAAGCCAGCGCTAGCCAGACACATCCACACGCGCTGTCATCCCAATGTGTTGCACTGTTTGGTAGCGACCGGACTAGTCTCCCCAGCAACTGACCCAAGATTGAATCGCCTTTACAACAATTGCACGCCGCATTCCGTTCATTTGCTCGATAACTCGAGACTAAGCATGGCACAGACGGCACTGTCATGCTCCACATTCATGCAAATAACTCCCCCCCACACACACGCACACACCTGACTCACCGCTAGCCTGCTAGCGATCGGCGAAACTCGTCAATCGCGTCCTCTCTGTACTCGCGGAGAGCTTCCGAGTCATTCTTCGACTGCATGGTTACTTCCTCAAGCTGGCTTGGCGTCAGCATCGCGTCTGGGTACTCCCGCATGAGCCACTGGAACATCTGCCAGCGCTTCCAATTCAACGAGTCGCGAAAGCAGCTTGCGTCGCATAGGAATCTCCCGTCAGCTCGCAGCAACAACGCCATCTCGATGTCACCCTGATGTGCCGCGCGCTTGAACACGTCGGCACTGAATTGCTCACCGGCCAGTCGCGGCAGCAGCCAAGCAACAGTAGCGTGTTGTTTGGAATCGATGGCTTCCTCGACCACATCCAGCGTGACTTGTCCGATTCCGTTGGTCCACAGCCACTCGACCACACCAAGTCTTCCCATCCTAGCGGCGCCGTTCATCGCGCTGGAAGTTCAGCCTTCGCTCCGATGCTTGTGGAGCCACTGGACAATCTCCAAGCGTCCACAAGATGCTGCATTGTCCATCGCTTCAGTAGTGCACCCCTCCTCTCGATGTTCATGGAGCCATCGCACGACGTCCAGATGGCCAGACCGGGCTGCATTGTTCATCGCGTTGACCGTGCAGCCCTCGCGCCTGTTGTCGTGGAGCCACTGCACCACTGCTAGATGACCATTATCCGCTGCGTCGTCCATCGCGAGCGTTGTGCAGCCTTCCGTTCGGTTCGTGTGGAACCACTTGACCATGTCGAGGTTGCCACGTCGCGCTGCAGTGTCCATCGCCTTCGTCGTACAACCCTCGGTTCGGTTGGCGTGCAGCCACTTGACGACCTCCACGTGCTTGCACAGCATCGCGTCGTCCATTGCATCCGTTGTGCATCCTTCACTCCGGTTCTCATGGAGCCACTGGACGAGAGGAAGGTTCCCGTACCATGCCGCGCTGTCCATCGCTCTGGTCGTGCACGCCTCGTGTCGATTTTCATGAAGCCACTTGACCATTTCGAGGTCCTTCGTCCTACCCACCACGTCAATCGGGGAACGTGACAGCGATGCACCGCCAGACTTCTCATGGAGCAACTTGACGAGCTCAAAGTTGCCATGGTCCGCGGCCTCCCACATGCCACTTGATAGCAGTGATTTGTATCGGACGTGGACATTGTCGAGGGCCCACACAAGGAGCGGACACCCTCCACGCCCCAGGCTTCGCAAAACATTGGAGGAGCATACTTCGAAAGGCGGAATCCCATTCAGTGCCACCCACTTCGCTCCTTCAAGACATCCACTGCGGATCGCTTCGGACATCGACGCCTTGCCAAACTGCACGCCTCGCGCTTTCCCCCACTCCAGCAGCGAAATGTGGTCATGTCCTACAGCACCGTCGATATTCATCTCTGCGACCGGAACTCCGATCTCGAGCAACCATTCGGCCACAGCAACGTCGCCAGCCTTGACAACAGCCCGCTTAATGAGCTTCACGAGCTCTGGATCGTCCTGCTCCGTCTCGACATATATCCATTGCGCCAGCTTGGAGTGGTTGTGTACGGCAGCATAGTACACCAGGTTACCGGTCCAGACCACTCGAGAGCGATGGTGGTCACGGAGCCACCTGATGAACTGCTCTTGGCCATTTCTCGCGGCATCTTCGAGATCTTCACGGATGCGACCGGTTGGCAGGTACTCCTCCACAAGCCACTGGCAGACCGCGAAGCTGTCGTGTCCAATTCCTCCCACCAGAGCGTCCAAGAAGAGCTTGCGCTTGAGAATCGGGTCCATCTTTGGGCCCTCGAGAGCCGCAAGCCGGGGCAGCAGGCGCATCACGCCTGGAGGGTTGTCGTGGCACGCTTTTAGGACCGTCCACTTGGAATCGACGCCGACGAACGCGTCGATGGTTGCAACGACGCCGGTGATGACGCTGAGGCGCGGGCACAAGCGGCAGACGACCGCGACACTCGTTGACACGCTCATGCTCTCGTCGGCGAGCGAGTGCAAGCGGTTGTGCTGGAGTTCAGTCGGCGTGTGTCTGGGGGGGGGGAGAATTCAGGAAAAGGAGAAGAAATGCTCGATGCAAACCTTGATGGATCGCTGAGGAAGTGTGTGGCACACTCGTCTGGTCGCTTCACAGAAGACAACGGGGACTGGTCAATCAATATGGACGCCGCGATGGTATATACGCGCACTCTCGTCCTTCTTGCTGTTGTCAGCGACGTTCAACCAACTCAACACGACTTGTATTGTTATGTGAGTGATGACGATCGGAGCGTGCTACTTACTGATCGCTGTTGAACCAAAACACCGAAGACAACACCACCGAGGATGCACGAGGCACCGCGAGCCGGCAACGATATCCGCGATTGTTCATCCGACAGCACGAGGCGCTTGGTCGCGCTCAGCATCGCCACGTCCGACCTGCGACCGCAGACGATGGTGCTACGCCTACATGGGCGAGGCGGTCTTGCCCGACGACGAAGAGGTGGACGAGCGCATGTGCGACGTGTCGAACAGGCGAAGCTGCTGCATGTCAATCTCGAGCTTGCCCTCGAGGCGCTCAACGTGGTGGCGCAGGTTGCGAATCTCGACCATCATGGAAGTAAATCCCTCCTCGATGCGAGCGGCGCGCGCACGGGCGCGGTCGCGGCGGCGGTAGCACCACTTCAGCGTCTCGCCAAACACAACCATGGCGAACGCGAAGACCATCGAGAACAGCCACTCGTACCACTCAATGCGCGCGAAGCCAAAGAGGTCGTCGCTCACGACGGGGATGTTGGTCACGCTCAACGTGAGCGCGATGGATCCAACGGCAGCCATCTGCATCCACTTGTTGCCAAACATGTCCTTGAACACCGAGTTGGTGAAGCTGCGCGCCGTGTACGCGCGGAGCATCTCCATCGTCGTGATGTACACGAACGCCATCGTCTGCGAGCGCGACGTGCCCTCCGAGACGCACTCATAGTCGCCACCGTAGCACAACAGGTCGTCGGTCTCGTAGTACATCTGCGAGCGAATGCTCTCGTCGAAGCGGTAGGTGCCGTTCGAGAACTGGGCACCGCAGTTGGTGTACTGCTGCCACCCGTTGCCCATGCCCATCCAGCGAGAGCACACTACGTTCACGTACGCCTTGTCGCCAGCATCTTCGTCCACATCCGCCGTGATGTCGTTCAGCAGGATCAGCTTGAAGTTCCAGTAGAGACCGCACACAAACACGATGAGCGCACCCGACGCGATGAGGAACGCGTTCGTTAGCACGATAACCCACAGACGGCCAAAGATAATGTGCTGGTCGCGCGGACGAGGCTGGGCCTTCATGACGGTGCCATCGCCCTTCTCGAGACTCAGCGCGACCGCAGCCATGCCGTCAGCGAACAAATTGAGCACCAAGATCTGCAGCGGCTCCAGTGGGTTGGGCATGCCGACCGCGATCGCCGTGAAGATGACCGTGATCTCGCCAAAGTTGGTCGACAGCAAGAAGCACACGAACCGCTGGATGTTCTCGTAGATCTCGCGACCTTTCTCGACCGCAGACACGATACTGCAGAAGTTGTCGTCCGTCAGGATCATGTCGGAAGCACCCTTCGCGACCGCCGTGCCAGCGATTCCCATAGCGACACCGATATCCGCCTCCTTCAATGCTGGTGCGTCGTTCACACCGTCGCCAGTCATGGCCGCGACATGGCCTTGACGCTGAAGAGACTTGACGATTTCAATCTTGTCTTCGGGCTTCGCGCGAGCGAAAACAGACACACGGCTCGTGATCTCGTCGAGGTCGGGTTCGGCGAGATAGACCCCCTGCCGAGGACGCAGCACTGAACAGTCCACTGCTTCTTCATCGACGTCGGCGCCAAGCGTCAGCAAGTCAATGTTCTTGGCGATAGCAACAGCTGTCTTCAGGTAGTCCCCCGTGATCATAACGGTACGGATCGAGGCATCGCGTGCCTTCTGAATCGAGTCCTTCACGCCTGCGCGGGGAGGGTCAATCGACGCGATGAGACCCAAGAAGATCAATGGCTCGCACAGCGCGTCAAACTTGGCCTCGACGTCGTCCTCGACCTCCGAGAACGGGATCTTCTGGAGTGGACGGATCGCGACAGCAAGCACACGCAGCGCCTGCGAAGAAAGCTCATCGACCGCCTCGAGAACGCCATCGCGGTCCTCCGGCAGCATCATCGCAACAGTGCCATCGGTGCGGAGGAACTGCGCACAGTTCTTCAGGATATAGTTCGGCGCACCCTTGACGTTAGCGACGTACTGCGTGTTGGAAGGCAGCGAGAGCGCGTCAAAGCAGTTCCCGACCGGCACAGCGTTCAAGGTGATCATCATCTTGCGAGTCGACGAGAACGGTACCTCCGCGACGCGAGGGTACGTCTCATTGGCTGTGTCACGCTGAATGCCTGCCTTGGCAGCAGCAACCACCAGCGGTGCCTCCGACGAATTCCCCATGGGGACCCAAACCGACGAGCCGTCCTCAGATTCCTCCTTCTGAAGGCTCGTGTTGCTGCACAGCACGGCAGATAGCAGGGTAGAACGAACCAGGACGTTCGACTTGGACTGACTCACGCCATGACGGAAAATGTCACCAATCGTCGGATCAAATCCAGCGCCAGTAATGTCGTACGAGATAGCGTCGCCCCACATCTTGACCGCCGTCATCTTGCCTTCCGTCAGCGTTCCCGTCTTGTCAGTGCAAATGACAGAGCTCGCACCAAGCGACTCGACAGCGGCGAGCTTGCGAACGAGGACGTGCTTCTTCACCATTTCGGCGGTGCCGGTGGACAGGCAAATGGTCACGACCATGGGAAGACCCTCCGGCACAGCGCTGACAGCGAGCGACACAGCCACCATCACCATGTTGAGCCAGATCGGGCGTTCCGGGTTCTTGGGGTCGCCGTAGTCGCGCACCATACCCACCACGAAGACAATGACGCAGATGCCAAGCACAACGGCGCCCATGAAAACACCGAGGTGATGCAGCGACTGCTGCAGCGGGGTCATCTTCGGATAGTACTTGTCGACGAAGCGGCGCCACCAGTTTGGCTTCTTGCCGTCCGGGCCAGCTCCGCCCTTCAGCAGCGCGGCGATCGAACCAACACGCGTCGACATGCCAGTCGCGACGACGATGCCAACGGCGTTACCAGCGGCGACCGAGGTCGATGAGAACACCATGTTGTCCGCAGTGAGCTTCTGGCTCTTGGACATGTCGGCGTCGAACTTCTTGAGCACGTCCTCGGACTCACCGGTGAGGAGCATCTCGTTCACCTTGAAGTCCGAGCTGAACGTGAGACGGATATCAGCGGGGACAATGTCACCCGTTGCGAGAATGACAATGTCGCCGGGCACGAGCTGGTCGCTCGCCAACTGGACTTGGCGTCCGTCGTCTCGCAACACGACACACTGCGGCGAAGTCATCTTCTGCAGCGCGTCAAGCGCGTTGCTCGCGCTGTACTCCTGGGCCGTCGCGATAACGGCGTTGAGCGTCACAATGGCGATGATGGCAATACCTTCCACGAACTCCTGGAGCGCGACCGAGGCGATCGCTGCCGCCATCAGAAGGCCGATGATGACGTTCGTGAACTGGAGCAGGAAAATGACGTAGATGGGGATCTTCTTGTCGGCCTCGAGCGAGTTCGGGCCGTGCTTTTCGAGCAGAGCGGCCGCGTCTTCGGTCGACAGACCGCGCGTCGGGTCCACCCCGAAGTTCGCAAGGATCTCGTCAATGGATCGGTCGTGCCACCCGCGCTGGTCGTCTTGGCGGTCAATAACCTGAAACGAGTCGCGGGTCTTCTCTGGGTCCATCGCCACGAGGCGCTCGGCATCGCTCATGAACCGCGAGCGGTGTCGCTCGCGCCGCGACTCGGGGCCGTCGGCCGCAAAGGGGTCCTCCCCCTCGAGAAAAGAGTGTCCTCTTCCCCGACCGCCGTCTCCGGACTCGCTCCCGTGAAGGAACGAGCCGGGCCAGCGGCCGTGCGCCTCTCTAGGAGTAAGCGCCATACGGTAAGAAAAAGAAGAGGTCGTCGACGCGGCGGCGGAGGGCGACGCTGCAGCCGCCGTCGCAGTCCTCGGTTCTAGTTCGTCCGGCCATCCTGGGGAGAGACGCGCATCCGAGAAAGAGCGCGCAGGGTCGGCCATCCACGGAGGGACCTCACTGAGCGGGGTAGCTTGAGACTCCAGACTTGCGGGAGGCTCGGGCACGAGAGATCCACGCGGAGCGGGACCGGAGGGGGGCCGAAGACGGACGGGAGCGGGGAGGAAGAGCGCGCGGCAGGAACCTTGGCGCAAGCGAGACGAGTCACTTGCGCGGAAGCGAGCGAATTCCAAAGTGGCAGCCAAAGGGAAAGGGAAAGCAAAGCGAGAAAGAGCAACTTCCATACAAACAAGAAGTCATCCACAATTACCAACAGGTGGTCGCCTCTCGATTAACCAGGGTTAATGCTGCACAACGTGCCGGATCTTTTTTTCTCAGGTTCAAAACGTGATTAGTGTTTTGGCTGGCACACGATCGAGCGCTTTTATTGGTGCAAAAACTGGTAAGCGAGGGATGATTAGAAAGCATCGCCACGCCAGCGTTCGCACATGTACATGGAACCGGTCCATGAATGAGGAAGCCTCCGATTTTGCTAGCATGCAGAGCAGAGGCCACAGCAAGATGCATGTTCGCAAGTTGAAAGGCAGCTCTTGAGCTGTGTCGGTTCTTTTGCGTAGCGCGCATCCATTTCAGTGTAGTAGCGAGTCAATTCGTGGGGTCGTCAAAAAGAAATGCAGTGAGTCAACCGAGCCACCAACCGAAGGTAGACGTGGTCTGCGTCCATTTCTAATTGTGCAAGGATGCGCCTGTGACTTGGCCGCGTCATCAAGTCGTGGAGAGCGCATCACTTTCACTTGATCTTTCTATGAAAAAGATTCGACGACCAGATTAAAAGAATCCCTACCCCTTCATGCGTCAGCCACTTCAACGTCCCGAGCAGGCGATTGGCTCGGCGCGTTCGGTCGTTGTTTGTGGATGGTGTCCACAAGTCGCAAGACAGCTCCCCACTTATCAGATCGTCAGTTGCGAAGGCCGCACTCTAGCGTCGCAATGGCAGCCTGAACTCACAGCAACACGATCGCAGCCTTAAAACGCGCACGTGCATTTGACATACCAAGACGGGTCGACGTCTTGCCCTCGGCCCGCGGTCGTTTACTGCGCGGCAAAATTGAACTTCACGTCGCCCTGAACGGGCTGGAAGTTCAAGGCCGCCCCAGCCTCGCCCGTCGAGACCACTGCAGGCGCCAAGGCCGCATCAGCTTCTTCAGCACCGTCTTCGAACCACGTGTCCATGAGGTGCCCCGCCGTACCGCTGACGTCGTCGTTCTGGTCGTAGCACAGGTCCTCAATCTTGGCTAGACAGCCGCTCTCCTCGACCGCGATCTTGCCCTCCGTCGGGTTCTTGCTCAACAGACTCTCAATAGCTTCTAGGATCACCAGCTCGACCATCGGGTCCTCCCATTCGTCCAGCATGGGGGCGAACGACTGGAGCACGCCCATTCGCACCACTTCGTTGATGAACTCGGCACTTGATCGAACGATGATGTTGCACATCGCCCACGTCGCCTCGCGCCTGACGCCGTATTCGGCCCAGGACATCTGCTCGACGAGGCCATTGACGACGCCAGGGGCTTGAAGCATCGCTTGCACCTGCTCGACTTGGCCGCCCGCAATATTCGAAAGCATCCAGCAAGCCTCCTCGCGAACCGCGCGACTGGTTGTCGTCATAACGCGCGGGATCACTTCCAGCAGCTTGGCGTCAATCACTGCCTGAGAAAAGGCAATGTCTGCAGACACGATGTTGCCGAGCAGGCGGAGCACAGGTGCGAGGATGACGCTGCTCTGCGAGATGTAAAGCAGCTCCACGAGGCGAGGGCACAGTCCGGCACTCACGATCGCCGTCACGAGCTCGCTGTCGTGGAGCGTCAGCTCGACGAGCGACCAGCAGCTATCGCACAGCGTCAGGACCTTCTCGTCCAGCATGTCGGATTCCTCGTCTTCGAGGTCATCATCCTCACCGATGGCGTCATCCATGACTTGAAGCGGGCGAAGCTCCGTCTTCTTCGCCTGGAAGATCATGTTCTCGCCAGTCTCAAAATTGATGTCAACGTCCACGACCTCGACCGTCTCGGCATCGACTTCGCGCACAAAGCGGACAACGGCGATGTCGTTCGGCGCAGGCTTGCCCGTATTGATCTACAGTAGAGCGTAAAGCAAACAGGACGAGCGCACACTTTCGTAAGTACAGACTGGCAATGCCACCAGCCGATCAGCTCCGAGAACGTACCTCAAAGATACGCCACGGCGCCATGACGGCGCTCTGCTGGAACTTGATTGAGTCGCCAGTCTGTCCGTTGGACGACACATAGTTGCGCACTTTTTCGTCCGATAGCTGGAGGATGATGCTCCCAAGAACGTCGAGCACCTCGCGCTTCGTGTCAGCGCTGAGCGCTCCGCAGCGCTCCATCACGTCCGGGAACTCGACGATGCTCCGCAGCAGCCACACAGCCGCGCGCCGCAGCGCCGGCGTCGACATGCGGATGTGCGGGAGCACGACGCTGGGCGGGCACACCTTGAGGATCTCTTCGCAGCAGGCCGGCGACTCGGACGCAATGTTCCCGAGGCACCACGCGGCCTGGATCTGCAGCTCCGAGATGCCCGACTGGAACAGCTGCACGAGCCGCGGCACAGCGCCCGACTGCACGACGACGCTCGCCTTGTCCATGGACGAGATGAAGCGCAGCGCGAAGGCCGCGTCCGAGTGCAGCTGCACCGCGTTCGAGTCGGCGATCTCCTCGTTCAGGATGGCCACGAACGACGGCAGCGCCGCGAGGATCGTCTGCCACAAACCCGCGTGCTGCGAGTCGTTCTCGTCAAAGAGCGGCGGCACGCCGCTCGACAGCAGGTACACGAACGCGCGCATGGACTTCTGCCGCGTCGTCGGGTCCCGGTGCTGGATGCCTGTCCTCACCCAGCGCAAGTACAACGCCTCGCGAGTCAGTATCCAGACAGATACTCTCACTTACACTCACACGCATGGACATATAGGGAGAAGAGAAGCACCTACCCAAGAGCAGCGCCTGGGAGCGCGCGGCCAGGTTCTGCAGCAGCGCCTTGCGCGACTCGGCCGCCCTCGCGAGCGCGGCGGCGTCCGCGCCAGAGCGGGGGAAGTTGGCCTTGAGGTTGCGCCGCGTGGCGTACGCGTCCTCCTTCTTGGCCTTGCGGATTGATAGCATGGTCTCCTGGCGGTTGCGCCGGCCCGCCAGCATGCCGCCGGGGCCGCCCGTCTTGACCGACTTGCGCGCGTGGGCCGTCGGCGTCGCCATCTCCGTCCGTCGCTCGCTCGTGCTGCTGCTGCTTTCTTGCTACTTACTTGTGGGTGATTGTTTCCTCCCTCCCTTATGGCGCCCATAGCAGGGCTAAAGTCGCGCGAGCGTCTAGGTACTCTGGATTTTCCTGTATTTCGTGTTAAAAAAGACGATGGGGCTAGGGTCAAAATAAATGCATTGAGATTGGATATATTTTACTTGAATTACCTCCCATCCTTTATTTTGTAAACGCGTCGGCCGACGTTATTTGAAGGTTTCCACGATTTAAAACACAATTCTTACTAAAACCGTGTCAGAGTTTTCTTTATAATTGATTTGCAAATATGGTCATTCTGAACCCAAGTGAATTTTCTATAATGGAGCACTATACATTGCAATTGTTTTTGTCAAAATGCTCAAATCATATTTGAATTGGCTCAGCCTTTTCTTCAACCTCATCACCACTTCACATTGGTCAGGATGGCCGTCAAGCCCCAGCAGCCGGCCCCCAAGAAGTTCGTGAATGTTTACGTGCTCAAGGCCGTCCGTGAGGAGGCCGCTGGCACCGATGACAAGCCCCCCTACGCGGTAACGTACGTTGGGACGTCGGCGGGCCCATGCCGACGTCCCGTCAACACAATGACGAAGTACCAGGGGGGGCGGAGGCCACCAAAGGCCGGCGATCGCGGACGGTCGCTATTGTCGATGGATTTGGGGGCGAACGCGCCGACGCTCTTGCCTGTAAGTGATTAGCAACTTGCGACGTACAATTTACGTTACTGAAGGGGGTACAGTACGTTTACTGTTACTGAAGTCTGTACGATGAGTTGATCATGATCACTCGAAGTGAAACGGCTGAAAATTCGATGCGAGACGATTGTATTACAATACTGTAGCGCTGCTGAATGCTGCCATTCAAGCTACAACGTCTAGTCGACAGGTACGCTAGTATTACAATATTGTAGCGCTGTTGAATGCTGGAGCCTTTTTAAGCCGGAGATACAACGTCTAGTCTACAGGTACCCTAGAAGCCTGAAGGCTGTGTCGGTCGGCGCGTGTTCGGCAGCTTGAGCTGTGCGTCCCTCTCGCCGATAGTGTAGACCGGCAGACGCTGGGACGTCTGGCGGCCGCTTCGACAGTCCTTTGATGTCGGGTGTGCGGACACGTCGGTTGACACCTTTAGTTCTGGAGTCACGGATCGAAGATATATAGAGGCGGCAGGGCCCTCACAGGTCACGCGAAGGCAACCGGTGGCCGTAGGATGGTCCGAAGACCAGAGAGCCAACCGAGCTGCCAGCGCGATGGCCTCTTTGGGAGTGAGGCGCTGCAAATGCGTTGGGCACGATAGTTGCGTCTTAGATGCGAGTCGATCAGAGAGGGAGAGCACAACAAAAGTTCTGGATATATCCGTCCATCAATCACGACCACCACTAAATGTGATGGCTGGATCAAGTGCTTTGGCTTCGATCTCGGAGACGGAAATATCTCGGCATTGCACATACTTCCTCCGGGCCGAAATAAGTGTCCACTTGTGATTGGCGGAATGGATTAGTCGCTAACGCCTCGCAATTCGACGGGCGATTGGCTATATCGATAAAGCACGATTAGGGGAGCACAGGCATGGTCTTAGAATTAAAATATGTTGAGTGGTTCATTTGCAATTCGACTCCAAAGCCGCCATCTTCTTCAGCTACGCCGAAAAAATGCCGCCCAGCTCGCAAAACCGCCCCCACCGCAGCGCCAACATGACACCAGAGCAGCGCAAGCTCGCGTTCTCCCGTCTGCTTGCTCGAAGCAACAACTTCCGCCTCGAGTACGGCGCAATCAAGGAAGTTTCAGCAATTATGGGCTTCTCGGCCCGTACAATCTCCCGTCTGTGGAAGCGAGGCGTCGAGGGGCTTCGACAAGGAGAGACCGAGGCGTTTCTTTCTCGTCGGCGTGGGCGCTGTGGCAGAAAGCGCTTGTTCGGCGCCTCGGATGCCATCTTGCTGTGGGAACGCATCGAACTTATCCCCCTACCAGAGCGGACCGACTTTCGAACTTTAGCGGAGCGAATCGGTATTTCCAAGAGTATACTGGTTCGTTGCTTCGAGGATAAGCTTTTTCGGCGCCACACGTCCGTCTTGCGACCTCTCTTGTCCAACTCGAATCGCATTGAGCGACTGAAGTTTGCGTCATCGTTTGTCGACGAGGTCTCTTCTCATCTTTTCTCGACCACGTTCACGTGGACGAGAAATGGTTCTACTTGAAGCGGGTGAACCAAAAGTACTACCTGTAGCCGCGCGAGGAGGACCCCCACCGTTCGACCAAGAACAAGTCATTCATCGAGAAGGTCATGGTGCTTGTTGCGGTGGCTCGGCCGGGCTACGACCACCACCGCGAGAAGATGTTCGACGGCCGCATCGGGATGTGGCCCTTCGTTGAAGAGGTCCAGGCCAAGCGCAACAGCAAAAATCGGCCAGCTGGGACGCCGATTTTGCGCGGAATCACTGTCGATCGTGCCGTCTACCGCCGGTTCCTCGTGAAACACGTCATCCCCGCCATCAAGGAGAAGTGGCCGGGCTCAAGGCGTCGGCCCATCTACATTCAACAGGACAATGCACAGCCGCATGTCCTCCTCACAGATGCCGCCGTGGCGGCGGCTGGACTGGTCGGAGAATGGCGCATTTCGGTGCGCGCGCAGCCGCCCAACTCCTCCGACTGCAACGTTCTGGATTTGGGGT
>JAADXX010000516.1:0-20984 GCA_023338025.1 Phytopythium oedochilum | reverse complement strand
GCAGCGGAGACTCGAGTCTCACGAGAGTCGCGCGGTGGTCTCGAACGGCAGTGTCCATGTTGCTCTCAAGGGTATTCCGCAGTTCGTGTGGGGTGTGTGAGTCGCTTCCGCTCGTCGGTTGCTCTCGTTGGTTGCTCACGAGTGGTCGGGCGACGCTGCGAGTAGTGCGAGGGTATGCGTGTTGTTGCATGTTGTTCGCTTCGTGCGGCACGCTGGGGGTATGCTCGTTCACTATGGACTTCTTTAGTACGTCCAAGTTCGAGTTTATTTACACCTAATACAGTATATCTGAAAGTTTTGGCGCATTTGAGTACTTTTACGTGTTAGATTCAGTAATTCGTCTGAAAGGGCGTCATGCGCGACTCGCTTGAACGAATGACCGTTACATTGACTCGCAAGGCCGGCGACTGCCCAGCTGCCTCCTTCCCAACCTGCTAGCGCGTCTTTCAGCTCTATCTACGACTGGAACCGCCGGCGCCTCTCGAACGACCGAAGAGCGGACAGCGAGAGGCAACGCGTCATGTTCGAGCGGCTCGTCGAGTCGATCCTGGTCGAGTATGTGTCCGAATGGGTCGAAGGGCTGGACGCCGAGAAGATGAAGATCGCCGTCTTCAGCGGCACGGTCGAGTTTCGCGACCTTCAGCTCAAGACGTCGGCGCTCGACAAGTTCCAGCTGCCTGTCAAGATCAAGATCGGGCGGCTCGGGCGACTCGCCATGAAGGTGCCGTGGAAGCGCCTGACCAAAGAGGCCGTCAAGATCCAGATCGAGGACCTGTTCTTGCTCATCGTGCCGGTTCACCAAGAGGAGCGCGAGCGCGCCAAGAGCCACCCCGGGGTGCCTGCTGACGACAGCGAGGACTCGTACGCGCTGCGCCAGCGGTGGGCAAAGCAGCAGGAAGTGCGGATGCGCGAGCTGTTCGAGAAGAACAAGGGCGAAAACGGCACCGGTGACGTGAGCTCTACTGGCGAGGAGTTGGCCACGTCGTGGGGCTACCGCGAGCGCATGCTGCACAATGTGCTGGACAACGTCTCATTCGAGTTTTCCAAGATCCACATCCGATACGAGGACACGACGCAGCTGCTGTCCAAGAACCCGCTCGCGCTGGGGCTAACGATCGACTCGATTGTCGTCAACACCACCAACGCCAACGGCCACAACGTCTTTATCGATCGGTCGCAGTCGCACACACCGTTCGTGCACAAAAATCTGGATGTGCTTCGCACTGGTCTGTACTGCGAGAACACACTGAGCGCGGAGCAACTCGAGGCGACGCGTCGAGCGGAGCACCCGCGTCTCGGCGCGTACATTGTTCGGCCGTTTAACGCAAGCGTGAAGATGACGATAAATCACGACGATGCCACGGCCTACTCGATACCCAAGCTCCAGTGCGTCGTTGATATCAGTACAATTCAAGCGGCTGTCACGCCCGACCAGTGCAACGACATGATAAGCGTCGTAAACTTCGTCTCGACTCACGAGCTGTACCTCAAGCGCATTCACTGTCGGCGACAGAGACCGACAGTGCCAGTCAAAAGCAACGTTAAGGAGTGGTGGCGCTACGCTGTCTTTGGCGTTCAAGTCATGTACTCCATCCGGGCAGCTGCCAAGCGACTGTCAAGCAGGGAGAGCACATCTGGGACGTCTAGGTCTCGAGCTCATCAGTGCGATTGGAAAACGTTTGGGACACTATGGCTCAGCAGAAAACAGTACATCCACCTTCACAAGAAAATGCTGCGAGCCGCGGCGAAGAAAACGGCTGTCGAAGCTCTAGTCGAGGACCGGTGCCGCGCAAACGAGCTCGAAGACACGCTGGACGTCCAGACGATCGTGTTCTTCCGACTCTGCGCGACGCAAGAGCTCGAGGCCGAGGACAGCCGTGTCGAATCCGGCAAGAAGCTGTCGGGGTGGAAGGCACGATTTAACTCTCGCGCGCACAATGCGGAAACGAGCGCCGACGGAGCGAAGCGGCGGCTCGATATTTCCGAAAAGATGCTCATTTACTGCGCCGTGAACGACCAGATTCACGCGTCGTCGGCAGCGCTCTTGCAGCGGCAGGAGGAGAAGAAATCTTCAGCCACGATCCTGTTCGCCGTTGATGTTGCCATTTCAAGTGTCCAGCTTTTGCTTGTGGAGCCTCGCCCAACCAATGCGACAGGAGGACTAGGACGGGTTCGCTTGGAGGTTCCAGCACAAACGTTCATGCAGTTTGAGCTCGACAAGATCGTGTTTGCAATATTCCAGCGTGCCTGCGCGTGCAACATATCCTCGAGTATCGGGTCGGGGCACATGCTAGACTTCAGCCAGACAGATCAAACCAACAAGGATGAAATCCTTCCGCGGGCACTGTTCTCAATGATCGACATGCCGATCCCAGCAGAGACAACAGAGAGCGGTAGTTTAGCTCCATCGAAGACACGTCTATTGGAGCTGAGCATTGACGCAAGCAAGGACAAGTTCAAGCTGGATTGCAAGGTGACCCCTTTTCGGTACGTTCATCATATAGCAGTTGAGACCAAGCTGCGAGCATACTTCTCGTCCCAAGTGGAGGTGGCGTCCGTGCTGAAAGAAAACGCCGAAGAAGCGTTCGTGTACTCCTCCATGTGGATCAACAAGGCCGTCTTCGACAGTTATAAGGCCTCTGAGCAGTCTGATGGCGATCAAGGCGGGCAACTCGGACGTAAAGTTGAGTGCAGCATCAAGTTGCCGAAAATCGACCTCCTGGTATTGTCGAGTGACATCTCTCCGGTACTTCACGCGCAGTTGGTCTCAACGAGTTTTTGCTGCTCGAACCTGTTGGAAGAGTTCACTTTCTCGATCGAGAGCATTGAGATATTATTCCTCGACGGAATTGCACAACTTGACGGTCGTGACGGAAGCATTGGACAGGCTGTCTCCACTGTCGCTGGCTACGCAGACGCTCCAAAAAGACTACAACACCAAGACGCGCGGAAATGTGTCACAGTGTCCGACAGCGACGGAGCAGCTAACGCGTTACGGCAGCAGTACTTTGACTTTTCCCGACGCAAGCAGTCAACGATCTTACGGAAGACGCGGCTCGTGTTTGTAGGAGAAAAGATCGTTGAGCGGAGCCGCATTGCCAAATGGGTGCTCAAGTGCACGGCGCCGCCAATTTTCTTCACTTTGTCGAGCCGGCAGTACCACCAGGTTGTGCAAGCGTCCGTATCTTGGGCACAATCCAGCGAAGTTTCCGACCTGATGACTTCCGCCAAATCGAAGAGTGCTGACGCTCTTGTACACTTACCGACGAGTGCAGTGGGCAAACGTGCAGAAGCGTTCGACCCGGAGGATGAGCGTTTATGTCTGTCTGTGTTAATCCCCCAGATTGTCATCATATTTGAAGGAGAAGACAAGGATGAAGCAACGCACAGTTCCACATCTCCAGTCACACCAGCGTCTAACTCTGCTTCTGACCATCACGAACTCCTCGGAATGGATCTCGTCCTTGATATCAAGGAGGCTAGCGTGGAGGCGCGTATTTCGTCGGTGGCGCAAGCTATTGGGGTGAATACCAAGACATTCACACTTTCCAAACGAGAGAAGCGAGTCCGACAATCAGCGACTGATCGCGACTGCAAGACGGGAAAGCGCGAGAAAATGCCATCAGCAGATGCGATTGCTGAAATCAACAAGGAGAGCGAGGCTTCGCACGCACAGTGTCTAGATAGTGGTGAGCCTGAACCAGCGTATAACTTTGCGACCAAACGACCGGCACTGAAGCTTCTAGAAGTCGGACCAACGATATCGCTATTGATTTCAAGCGTGGACCCGTTCAAGTGCAGTATCACGGTCAACCGCGTGTCTTTGTACTGGGATCAAGAGCTTTTGATCACGCTTCTTCGGTCATATTTGTTCGACGAGCCCCTGCTACGCAGCGCGTTTTCCAGTCGAGCATCTAGCCGATCATCCAGTCAGTCGTCAAGTCGGACTTCAAGCGAGTCAGGTGTGAAAGCTACTTGCTGCAAGCCACAAGATGACACTTCTTCACCAGAACCACCAACAGTTCCAAACGAACAGCTTGCACCTTACTTCATCGAGGTTCGCATTACTGAGCTGTTTCTGTTTCTTCGGCCACAGACCATGGCAAGCCATTGCTTCTCCATCCGGCTTAGTGGGCGAGACATAGCTGGCACCATCTCAACGCTAGACACCCCGACATTTGTGTCAATTTCGTTTGAACTCATGGGAGGAGCTGCACTCGATTCGTATCGACTACTGGGTGGAAATGCATCCTCCCAACCACAAATGGCAAAGGAACTCACAGAGGAGAACGGCAAACAAGAGGTGTGCAGACTCTTAGAAACGAGTGATCCTGTTCGGTTCAACGTTGAGACTGTGGGGTACGGAAAACTGTCCCACCGAACGGATGCCGGCGTGTTTGTCCAAATCGCGGCGACTGGAATTGATATGAACTTCGTTTGCCCGTACTACGCGTTACTGTTGGAATACATCCAGCGGGATATTCTCGGGTTCTTCAGCTGGTTCGAGGTTATGACTCGGCCGCCCAATGTTGCCGGTCCTAACGACCGCACCAAGCTCAATATTCGAGCAAAGCAAGTGCGACTAGTTGTTCCTCGCGCAGGATTTGGCACGAGTTTGCAACAGCAGCGATTAGAGCACGTGCTAGTCGTAGTAAACGAGGTTGCGCTCGGTTCAAGACCGACGGGAGGCTCTCCATCAATAGAACAGCTCGGCATCAAGCTGACTGGAGTGCGGATAAGCACGTGCTCTTCCGCACAAGCTCTTACCGCGTGTAGGCCACACTCTGGTCGTAGTACGACGCTGTTCATGGAACAGAGCGTTGTATTCGTAGAGGTTACTACCAAGCCCCTCCCGGTCGAGACGAAGAAAAAGCGTAGCGAGCAAGCTGTCGATCCAACGAAGGCTGCAAAGAATATCAAGCATCGCCATTGTACGCTCGAGATGCAGGAGATCATTCGCAGAATGCAAAGCATGTTCACACGAGTGAAGGTGTCGGTAGACGAAGCATCTGTCTGGCTGCAGGATGACGACGACTCTCGACGAAAGCCGCTGAAGCCGCGCCTTGACTTATCGCCGCGACATGTAGCAATTAACGCGGACCCTCAGCAGCTCGAGTTGATCATGTGCATTGTCCAAGAGAACTTGGGCAGATCAGAAGTGGAGATAGACCCTGTGCGGTTATCTACCTCTCTGTTGGGAACCGAGAAGCTCATGACAGACATCGATATTGACCTGGGAAGCGTCGAGCTGAATCTCTCGATGGCGGACAGTAGTTCGTCGCTTGCGAGCCATGAGCCAAACGAAGCAACGCGTTGTAGAGTTATTGGACGTATTGAGCTTCAGGATGTGCGTATTGCGGTGAACCAATTCTCTACGCTTCGATCACAGTGCCGCGTGAACGCCTCCAGCGCCATGTGCTGGAAAGTTGATTGGGTCCAAGTGAATCTGAGCGGCGGTTCAGAGGGGAAATCCAAGCTCCGAGAAGTGCTGACAACGTGCGCGGAGCTATACGAGTCGACTGCAGGGGATAATACCATGCGATCTATCGATGTTACGGTTGACACCCATCCGCCGCCGCTAAACAAGACATGCAGCCCCGCACCATTGGACGTGCGTGTCCATGTTGACACGTGTGCAGTCTCACCACCACTTGTTCAGCTCGGGCTGCGGCTCAAACCATTCTTTGCAACGGAGCCGACATTGCTCTTTTACACGCCAAAAGCTGCAACGGCGACCACTGTTTCAATCTCGACTGGCGTCACACATGTTTTGGTCGCGGAGTATGTCCCAGAGCGGAGCCACCATGTCCTGAACGGCAGTGATAATCCTGCAAATGCTGAGGACCAGTCCAGCACCGGCTTGGCATCGCTGAAACTGATTGTCAGCGGCTGCATAGTTGTCCGAATCACACTAGGCGAGGACGAAACAACTCACGTTCAAGTCTATGGGCGAAAAATGTCACTCGAAGTCGCATCGAAGTGGCCTCCAGAACCGACGATCGAATCGGCTGGGTCACCAGCGGCATCACCTTTGGCAAGTACCAGATCACGTAGAGGAACTGACACCACCAGTACCGACGAATGTGGCGCATATACAATAATGTCGCTACCTAGTAACTACAGACGAGTACTGTGCGAAGACTTTGCGCTGGATATGGACATCTTTGACACGAACCCAATTGATCAGACGACGACTGTATCGGCATCGCTGACACATTTCCATGCCGTGCTGTGCGTGTTTGATGCGATCATGTTGCTGGACCTGGGTTCGATGGAATGGAGCGACGACCTCTATGAAAAGTTGCTTAACGAGCTTACAAGCGGTGCGTCGAAGAGGTCAACTAGTAGCAGACACCCTCGCCACGACACATCAAAGAGTGCGGAGCTGTCGCCAACCGCGACTCGATCGTCAACGGTCGTCACGATTATGCTCGAGGATGCGAGCGTCACGTTTGTGCGCGAGATCGGTGAGTACTTTTCCCCTGTTGCGAGGATGTATTCCTACTGCATCATGTGCAAAGTGTCGGTCGAGTCGCAGCACCTACCAACACTGCTCTCGACTGGCGACGCTGGTAAACCGCAACTACCGCCAACTCAAGTAGTCGATGTTGTGGTGCACTTCTCCGAAGATGTTGCCGGAAGTGAGCTCCGCGACGATGATGGCGTCAGCATGTGGGGATTTAATTCGACACTCGGCGCCTGGGAGCCCATCTTAGAGCCATGGATGTTCACTCTGGCGATACAACTGTCTTGTGAGGCCTCTGGTCGCACTGTCACGAAACTGAGTCTGAACGGCAGCGAGAACCACGCTCTCAATGTCAATTTCTCTCCGACAATGCTCGAGTCATTCTGTGTAGTTGTCAAGGAATTCGACGAGGCGCTACGTGCTGGGAAGATAATCCGTCCGTCAACTGCCCGCGTGATCTCGTGCGGTTTCTACCTCGCCAACGACTGTGGCCTCGAGATTTCGTACTGGGTCAGCAACCATTCGGATACGACCTCGCACATTTCGCGTGGATATACGTACGCCCCGCGCAACAAACGCGTACCTGAAATCTTGCCTCCTCGACAAAAAGTGCCGCTCAAATTATCGACAGCAATTTTTCCTTCCCTGCCGACGGACCAAGTCGTGTCGTTCAGTTGGGGCGACGACTGGTATCCACTTACAGACGTCCGCATCCACAATGCTGGCAAGTACATTTACTCGGTGCAACCCAAGAAGGGGCGGCGCGCATGCAGCAGTGAGGAAGTCAGCCCAGCTTCACCGACGAATTCCCAGCACCAGTCTCCGCAGATCCTGTTGGCATTGTTTGATATCTCTGCTGTGTTTGGGTACAGGACTCTGACTGTTTCATCCCTCGTGCGCATCTTTAACGACACCAACGTCACTGTCGATTGCGGCATTCTAGGAGCCGACGGCAAGTCTGTCGTTGATATCGGAACGGTCGAAGCCAACGATGCGATTGGAGTCCCAATGGACGCCATTCCATCGCTCTGGTCGGTGCGCGTGTTTGTTAAGCCGCATACAACCCCTGATGGGACCAGTTCGTCAAAGAATTACCGCTGGAGCAACGACATTTTCATCAGTGAGACCGAAGAGAATACCGAGCACCTTGCTGCCTGCTCCTTAATGCTGGACGACTACGACTGCAGATGCCAGCGCATGTTTGACGGCTCGCAGCCACTTCACGTTAGCCAGACATGCAGGTCGAACGGTGGATATTTCCGAGTGTGGAGCCACGTGATGACGTCCTCAAACGCAAGTAGCCTCAAGTATGCCCAGCTGCACGTGTTGCCACCGCTAACTTTTGAGAACAAGTGCGGCGTGCCCGTATACGTCGTGGCATTCGTGTTCAAGAAGGTGCACCGCGCTGGTGGCGGTGAACGCGAGTACTTCCACTTGGTTGCATCGGAGAAGGTTCCAGCTCACGGCAGCTTCGAGTTCTTAGCATCATCACTCCACGAGAGCACATTCTGCTCCATTTCACTTACCGGTTTCAGCTGGAGTAACCTTTTCCTGCTCCCCAATTCGTTCCAGCGGCAAAGATCAGATGGTGATGCTGCAAATGCAAACTTGTACAATCTCCGATCCGACTTAGAGCGTCAAACGGGTCATGCTGGCGGTGCTGGCGGCTCTGGCATGGGCATGACAGGTAGTGAGATCGTATGCTCGTTACTCGACTTCAAGTCTCGACCAGTCACAGTGAACGTCGCGTTTCAGACTGCATACCAAGACCGCAGCGACGTCCGCAAGGTAGTGATACAACCGAGGTTCGTGATTCGTAACTCAACGCCGTTGCCGTTAACCTTTGCGCCGCATGTTAAGGTGATGTCGAAGCTCTCAAACGCCAAGTCGCTGTTCTCGCTACCTGGGTCGCCGAAAAAGCAAGTAACATCTCAATGTTGCGGGTCTCCCCAGCTAGAAATGCTTCATTCTAAACTGAACGAGCTCAACGGAGCAACAACAACACCGAGTAGCCCATTATCCAAGCTGGTAGGGCCAGGCACTTTGAACGGAACGCCAGGCCAAGCCAAGTCACGCGGTGGAGATGGCAGCTCATTTGAACTGGATGAGACCGAGTGCTTTTACTGCTCGGACGTAGAGGAGATCGATGTGCAGCTCGAAGGCAATGCTTTATCGACGTCTGGCGTACAGCAGTTCCGGCTCGATGGAACCATGGGCGGCACAAATGCGTCACTCAGGCTCTTTGACGAAAGTGCCAAGCGGTGGTGCGACCTCGTGGCCATAGTCACTCCTGTCGATGCGTCCACAACGCGCGTCACGTTTGTCGAGCGCTACCTCGTTGTAAACCGCTCCGAGTTCGAGCTTGTATGCGCTCCGTCGTGTGACATTCGCACAGGTGCGCAGAATACTCGAGCTGAAGAAAGCGGTGCTGCTACCAGAGCTGCAGCGGGTGCTGGGAACGACAACGCCGATCATTTCATGGTTCTAGCGCCTCGCTCAACGACAGCGTTCAGCTGGACCCTCCGCACAGTCATCCCCACTGACGCATGCGTGCGGTTTAAGCTAAACGGCGTCGGAACTAGCGCGGGTGGCACTGCCGTAGTCGCGGTGACTGAGCCTGGGTGGCGCTGGAGTGGCAAGGTTTCGCTGCACGAAGTGAGCGAGTCCGCGCTGAAACTTAGCAACCGGTATTCAAACCAGATGCACGTGATCAAAGTGGAAGTGCGTGTCGAGAGCGCGATCCGCGTATTCGTTGTGATAAGCAGCGAGGATGTAGCGCCCTTCCCCTTGTACCGCATCATCAACTCGTCCACCCAAGAAACCATTTTCATCAAGCAGTCGTTTGACAGCGGCGCGGGAGAGCTGTCCGAGAGTTCCGTGGCAACGTCGGCGCTTTACAGTCGAGGTGTACCGCAGCGCGTCGCACAAGGAGAGACCGTGTTCTTCGGATGGGACGAGGCCTTCTTCCTCCAGTCTCTAGACCGTGTACTGGCGATTTCGTACGGGACCGGCGATGACAACATCTTGACCAAAGTGCTCCTGGATCAGCCAGGAGAGGCTCGACGCGTAGAGCTTCCTAAGAGCAAGACTCGGATGACGGAGAGTCATGTGTATGTGCACTGGTATTTGCACGGCATCACCAAGACGGTTCACGTCCACGACGCCCCACTCCCTCGCGACAAGCAAACAGGAAAGCCGCTATTACCCGCCGACGATAGCAGCAGTGCGGAGAACAAAGCCGCTGCAGCTACCTGCAACGCGCTTGAAGTGCACTTGCGCTTGCCGCGTTTGGCCTTCTCGATCCTAACGACAGCTCCGGAAGAATTGCTGCTGCTGTCTGCCGAAGACGCTGATGTGAAATATGCCGTTACCGATGGTGAGCATGACCAGTTCGAGTTTAAGCTAGGAGCACTGCAGCTTGACAATCAGCTCGACGACGCCATCTTTCCCGTGGTGTTCACAGCTTTGCCGAGTGCGACCACTGGCACGATGCAGCTCCCGTTCAGCGACTCTGCTACAGACAAGCGCAAAGCAAAGGACAAAGCAGCAGGAGCAGCTACGGCGATACAAGACGAAAGCACGCATAGCACCGCTACAGGAGCCAAAAGCGACGCGTTAGTCCATGTATCGCTACTGCGCCTGCGTTATGGCGATGGCGTCGAGTACATCAAGTACTTGTCGGTAATGCTCCGACCGGTCAAACTGCAGGTAGACGACGTACTGCTTCTTGAGTCGGCGACACTTGCTGCCGATTGCTTTCAGGCTGTACAACGTACTTTCAACCCGAGCGCCGCTAGCACTCCGAACACGGGAGCGCAAGCTCCAGGAAGTGCATCTACTGGAGCCGGACCGACGACTGCTCGCAATGCATCTACCAGTATTGAGAGTCGTGAGGCATTTGCACGTCGGCGGGCGTGGAGCGACGCTGCTCCGATCGCGCTTGCAGCCTCGACTTCTTTGAGCCCAGGAATCAACGACGACGATCAATGGAGCGCCGTGTCCGCAGAAACAAGCAGACCTGGCAAGAGCGCTGTCGTCGACAGTGTCGATGCCGTAGCTCTCCCGCCGGCTGAGCGCCGCATGTACATTGAGCTGCTTGAGCTGCATCCATTGCGAGTACAGCTCACGTTCCAGCCAAACGACCAGGCGACCGACAACGGAGTGAACTCGGCGTCGACCTCGGACAAACTCAAGGCGCGAGCGACCTACTTTGACTCACGCGCCACGGCGCTTCTGCCACTTGTGTTCGTTCTCCTCCAGTCTCGGATCGCCAACGTGGACTGCGCATCCCTCGCGCTGAATGCGTTGCACGTGACTCATGCCTTCACCACCCACGCGTTTCTGCTTGGCGCGGTCCGCCAACACTACACCATCCAAGGCGCTCGGCAACTTTACGCACTTGTAGGGGCCGCAGACGTGCTTGGCAACCCGCTCGGCCTCGTCACGAACCTCGGTGCTGGCGTCCGTGACTTCTTTTACGAGCCGATGGCCGGTCTCGTCCAGTCGCCGCAGGAGTTCGTGCTAGGGCTCTCGCGCGGCACTGCCAGTCTTGTCCGGCACTCGGTCTACGGCACGTTCAACGCCGCGAGCAAGTTCACTGGCACGCTCTCCGCTGGAGTCGCAGCGCTCTCGCTTGACCGCGCGTACATGCGTGAGCGCGATGCGCGCAACCGCCGAGACGTCGCCACCCACTTTGGGACGGGTCTATTCTACGGCACCAAGCAGCTCGGGCAAGGAATCATGGCCGGTGTTACGGGCGTTGTAACTGCTCCTGCACGCGGAGCCATGAGCGGCGGACTTGCAGGCTTCGTAGAGGGGGTCGGGAAGGGCCTGATCGGCGTGGCCGTCAAGCCTGCGGCAGGTGTGCTAGACCTGGCGGCTAAAACCACGGCGGGCATCACGGCGACAGCAACAGCGTTTGACCGCAAGCCTCGAGCCACGCGGTCTCGACTTCCGAGGCTTCTGCGACGCACTCGCGACACCCGCTTGCGAGTGTATTGCCACGAGGAAGCGCGACTTGCCCAGCTTCTGCGGAGACTGTCACGGTACTTGTTGCCAAGCGAGCTGTACGAGGCGCACGTATTCCTCCCTGGCAGTCGCGCGCTGCTCGCCACTTCGTTCCAGCTGCTTTACGTGATCGAGAACTCTGGGAACGCGGCGGGAGGAGCTGGGAGCGGGATGACCAGCAACAACGCGTCGATGGCAACAGTGGCGGCAGGCGTGGCGGCTTTGATAACCGACTCTCAGCGCTCAGCTCGCGTTGTTTGGGCGTTCCCCCTTGCGAGCGTTTGGGGAGCGCAGCGCGTGGCACGAGGCGTTAGCATCCACATCGGCTCGTCCTCCGGGGTCGAGCTATCTGGCGCTATTTCAGCGTCGCCGGCGGCAATGGACGAGAGTGGCGAGGCGTTGATTCTCACTCGAAGCTCCATGTCCGCGGTGCTTGTACCCATCGCCGATGCAAACAGCAGCGCTTCTGCAGGAGTCAATATGGCCTGGCATGGTCAGAGCGTCGGCGACAACGCTGCCACATTTGACCGAGTGCTGCAGTTCGTATCCGAGCTCGTCGCTCGACAGCGAGAGCGCACACCTCGTAGCGACTCGTCGGCTCCTCCGCCTAGGAACTCGATCGGACTCGTGCTGGAGCCCGTGTCGCCCGATGTGTCGGATTGTGACAAGTCCCAGGGTGGACGGGTGGTCGAGGTGCTGGTGGGCTCTCCGTGCTTCCGAGCCGGCGTCGAGGTGGGCGACGTGGTCGTCGGGTTTGCAGGCAAGAAGCTCGAGCCGGGCGACCACGGGAGCTCGCTGCGGCTCGCGCTTTCGCTCATGCAGCGAGGCGAAACACTCGAGCTGCTTGTCCAGAGGCACGGCCAGGTACGCTCATTCAATGTCGCCGCTGAGTGAGTGCTGGCCGCCGAGTGCAAGCTCTCGTAGTTACTAGACGAGGAGGACATTTAGAGACACCTCAATGCGCGTTCATGCTTGTCACCACACCAGCTTTGAATCATTATTGAGGTTATGGCGCAAACCCACCTTGCACGCATGTCAGTCACTCTTTGTTCACGTCGGCGCTTTCGCCGTCTCCTCCTCCTAGGCCACTTCAGTCGTCGTCCTCGCTGCCGTCATCGCTCGCGCTTTGCATCTTGCGCTGCAGCTGGGTAAACCGACGCTGGAAGCGCGGGTCGTTGCGCGCGTTGCCCGCAAGGTTTGCGAGCTTGCCGGTGTCGCCAAACGACTTGTACAGCACGCGCGCCGACAGCAGGTTGTCGTCATCGCTGTCGATCTCATCCTCGCTGGAAGCGCTTGTCGAAGCGGCAGTGATATCAGGGAACTGCTGAAGGCGAGCCGACGGCTGCGAGTGCGTTGCCGTCTCGGGAACCGCGTCAAGTACGGAGCCTTCGGGTGGTGCGTAATATTGCACGTGCTGCGTGTCGGCGGCCTCTCGCTTGGCGTTCTTGGCCTGGTTGGTCGCGAACGACGTCGAGAAGTCGAGCGTAAAGTCGTCCAGGCGGCTGGCGACTTCCTCCGTACCATCATCGCGCTGATTGGCCAGCGGGGACGCACGGTGATTGTCGTTGCCGTTCGTGTCCTTATGTGCCGCACTACGACGATCCGGGGACTGGAATCGGCTTGGCAAGTACGCCGGAGGTTCGCGGCGACCCGGAACCGTGCTGGAGCTTCCTTCGGCTCCAAACTGCTCGACACCCAGCGAAGCAGCCGGCGGTGACATCAACTCGCCCTGCGAGTGCGCGCTACTACCGCTGTCGCTGCCGCCGGCACTGCTTTGCCGCGCCTCTGAACGCCGAAACATGAGGTCGTCCTCTTGCTCTCGTCGCTGCCGGGCGTCGGCTGTTGATATGAGGCTGCCGTTCACGGCAAAGCGCATTTCCGTTGGTGTTGTCGACACAGTGCTCGGGTTCAAGTCGGCAGCTGTATCCGGCCGGCGAAGACCTTGCTGCTGCTGCTGCTGCTGCTGCTGCGCTTGCCGGTACGAATCGCGAGAAGACGACGTAGGAGACGGCGCCCATTTGACAGACCGCCGTGCGTTCGCAGGGCTTGCGTTGCTGACTGGCGCAATTGGGCGAGGCAGACGCTGGGTCGATGCCGAAGACGCTGATGAACGAGTCGATCCAGCCACCTGCGACGGCGGCTTTCCGTAGAAAGCCGAGCGCTCGCGTGCGATGCGGTCGCGCGTCCGGGTAGGCGATGTCGGGGCATCGTTCTGGTAATTGTACGAGCTGCTACTGATATCACTCATAGTGCCATCGGACTGGGCGACGCTGCTCTGGTGCGACGAGTTCGCGCGGTCGTTTGGCGTCACAAACAGCGACTGATCGTGGAACTGGCGCATGTCTTCATCCAAGTAGCTCATATCGCACCCCGCAGTGTTCAGAATCATCGCTTCGTCGGCAGCTTCTCGTACTGCATGCGTCGGTCCAACCGCGCTTGTTGGAGCAACTCCGCCGGTGTCGCGGTGGTGCGCATTGTCGCTCACAAAATCTCCGTCGACGTCGCCCTCCTCGGATCCAGAGTCGCTTCCATCATCACGATCGATGAAATCTTCCTCCTCGTCGTACGTAGAGGCGCTTACCCACTGGTGGTGGTGGTGCTGCTGCTGCTGCTGCTGCTGACCGGTGCGGTTCACGCCGACCGGAAAAATGGGGGTGGCATCAACTGTGGACTGACGCTCGAGCATTTCCTTTGTATTCGCGTGCGCCGACGGGGACGGCGGCGGCAGCGCTAGTGTCGCAGAAAAAGCCTCCGCTTTGGTTTCTTCCGCTTCATCTCTGGCGTTGTGATGTTGTCGCGGCGAAGGCGATACCCGGGGCGGCACGTTCTTGGCCTTGTATGCGACCATCGGGTCGTAAGGGTCAGAGCCGTGATCCGATCCGAGGCGGTCGTCATAGCTGGAGGCACTACCAACGCTTCGTTGGCGGTCCAAATTGCTGCTTGTGTTCGAGTCTTTTCGCACCGGCGACGCCTCTTCCACCGTCGCGGGAGACTTCGAGGCGGCTCCCAGCTGCGCGGACTCCTCCGCATCATACGAATCGATGTCGATGGATCCCGTTGAAGAGTCAGAGCTGTCGGAAGACGTGCGATCGCGGTGCGTCTGTGGCTGATGAGGCTGCGGCATCGCTCGCCGCATTGGTGGCGCCATCGGTGGCGGCTGTACAGGGGAAGGCGCGACTGGCGACGGCAGACCCATGACGCTAGCTTCCGTAGTTCGTAGTGCGTCCATGTCCAGCGGCGACGACGGGAAGTCATACGACGCACGAGGGTCGTTGTACGACGACTGCGCGCTTAGCTGCAGTTCCTGGCTCGCAAGCTCCTGAAGACGGCTTCGGCTCGACATGTTGGTACCGCTGCTGCCGCCGGTCCCGAAGTGGCTCGTGGTACTGGCGACGCTGTTGTTGACCTGACGTCGCTGCGATGCACTGTTGGGGGCTGGGCGATCAAAAATGGATGCGGGGGACGGCGGGGGTCGCGAGGACTGTTGCTGCTGGTATCCCATCGCGACAGTGCGCGACGACGACTGCGGGTACTGGAACGTCGCACCCATGGACTGACGAGCGCCTCTAAATGACGGCACCACGTCGAGCGGTCGAGAGTTGTCCATACTGTACCGCGATGGTCCATCCGCCCTGTAGCTTCCCATAGACTGCGAAGGAGCAAAAGCAGAAGAGGAAGCCGAGGTGGGACGCCGCATCGACTGCAAGAAGATCTTGCTCGGTCGCGGTTGCTGCTGCTGCTGCTGCGGATGGCGGTGAGGATTCATCCTGGCGCTGTCCATGGACCCCTGCGTGATGAAGGATGCTCGCTGGACGTCGTCGCAGTATTCCAGGAAACTGAGCGAAGTGGACGCGCGAGGCGTCTCAAGGACGGCGTCCGCACCCTGCGGCGCCGCCGTCACGAGCTGGTAGCAGCGCATGCAAATGCGTAGCTTGACCGCAGAGTCGGCGCGAATCCGAGCGCTGTCGATCGTGAACTCTTTGCTGCAGGCTCCACACACGACCTCGCCACACTTGCGGCAGTTGAGCTTGCGCAGCAGCAATAGACTGAACGAGTCCTGGCAGACTGTGCAGCGAGACCGGTACTTCTTGGGCACGAGCTCCAAATCGTTCAGGTAACGCTGCTCGTTGAGCCGCTTGGCGCGCATCATGGTGCGGATGCGACTCACAGTGAGCACGCGGTCGCGCAGGAAGGCTGTGGGTATGGCTAGGTTCTTCTTCAGGTTCATCTGGAGGACGTGAATGATGTCCACGTACCCTTGGCGCTGCTCCGCCTCAACCACAATCAGCCCCGAGTGGTACACGCTGCCTCGCACGAGTCCGAACTCGCGCTGGAGGTCGTCGCACCCGGGCAGCTTGATCGAGTGCATGCACATCACCCAGCCCTTGCGGCCGAACGAGTCGATGAACTTGTCCTGGCACTCGAGGTAGCAGAAGTCGCGGTCTTCGAGCCCGCGCGGCGTCTTGACGGCCATCCACTTGGCCGTCACCTGGTGCAGCGGCTTCTCCCTCGACCGCGGTGCGAGCGTGTGCAGCACGACGGCGTCGTAGAAGAGCGACTGCGGGCCGTTGCGCGCGGCGAAGCCCTTCATCTGCTGCGAGGTCGACAGGTCGAAGAGCGCGGCCACCTCCTTGACGGAGCCGGGCACGCTCATGACGCCGCACATGCTCAAGCTGCCCGTGGCCGCCGACGACCCGCGCGGCTGGCCGGCGTACAGCTGCACGTCGTCCGCCTTCTCGATGTGGCGCCAGGCGATGGGTCCGTCTGCACTACGCGCGCGCTCGACGAGCTCCTGTGCGGCCTCGCAGGCCTTGCGCACGAGGTAGCTCTTCTCCTTCTGCGAGAGCAGCGGCGCCGAGAAAAAGTCGTCGCGCAGCGGCGTCCACCCGGCGGCGCTCGTGCGGTCGCCGCCGAGCCCGCTGACGCTGCGGTTCAGCACCGAGCTGCTGTTCGCGATGCTCCCGCTCACCGAGCTGCGGTTGAGGAACATGCTGCTGGCGCTGGCGGCGCTGCTCGCCAGCGGGATGGCGCCGCCGCCGTTGCCGTTGCCCGACGGCAGCCGCATCGACTCGGACGCGCGCGGCATCCTGCAGCTGCAGCGGCCCGACGCGCGCTGGACTAAGGGGAAGGAGGAGGAGGGCGAGGAGGCCTCGGAGGGTGCTCTATAGCAGGCGTCGTCCGCGCGGATAAGAGACTCGAGCGCGCGGCTTAGAGAGAGACTCGAGGGTGCGGCAAGAGGCCAAGTGGCGTGGTGGAGGCGACGTCGCGCCAACGAATAAGGCCGGGCCGGGAAGAACGCGGAGAAAAAGGGGCTTTAAAAACAATTTAGGGTAAAACCTTAAACGAGTTCACCTAAATCAGTGCACCTATTCGATTAGCGATTAGGTGGCGGGTAGGTGGCGGGTAGGTGCACCGATTTAGGTAAACTAAACAACATGATATTTGTATTTAAAAATATTTACAAAAGAGTACCTCTTTTTAAGGTTTTACCCAAAATAAGGTTATATTCTGTTTCGCAGTGCATGTACAAAAAATTCGGGGTAGAAAGTACAGTGGTTCGCGAGATGATCTCTTTTGAGCCCTTTCCATTTTTTTAGCCGCAGAAACAGATAACAGATGGTGTTGGCGCAACTTGAGGATTTTTAGAAACTAGGTAGACTTCAACATGCTTTGCTTTGCCGAATACCTTGGGTGTCCAAATCTACCCTCGCCAACCACCTCAGTAGACGATGAATCCGCGGCGGCACCCGGAGGCGGCCAGCGGCCACCGCTCCCCATCGCGATCCACCAGCGCGAGCTTGGCGACGAGGTGGAACGCCCCCTTGGAGCTCAGGTGCTCGGACTGGACGTGCACTGGTAGCTCGAACGGCAGGTAAACCAGCTGCGAGCTACTCGTCGTAGCCGAGAACGCTTCCCAATCGATCGGGACGACGGCACAAATGTGATGCTGAACCGAGCCGCTGTCATCGCCGTCGGTTCGATCGAGACCCGTGGACGCAGTATCCACCTCGCGTGTCTCCTGGCCGTCGCCGAGGCAAACGCAGACGTCAACGTCCATCGCGGTCATCGAGTGTCTCCACTCCAATGCCACCATCTTTGCGCTGCAGACCACGACGCTCTTGAGGAGACACGTAAAGTCCGTGCCGAAAGGGACTCCGAGCTGCGAACGTGCGCGGGGCTTGGTAGTAAACGTAGTGGTCTCAGCGAACGTCAAGAACTGCGCGCTCGAGCGCACCCGACGCTCCGGGCCCAGCTGCATGCGGAAGAACAGGCGCGGCAGCACGCACGGCACCTCTGCGATCGCCGCCAGCACCTGTTGAAGAATCCGAGCGCCAGTCGCGTATCGACTGCTGCTAGCACCCGAGTGCAAGCGACGGACTTGCTCCGCCTTGGCCAGTACTTCCTGCTCCAACCGTTGATAGAACGCAATGGTACTGGTGTCGCTCGCAATCTGGGATGGCAGCATTCGGTAAACTCTCGTGGACGCCGTCGAGTCGTCCAGAAGCAGCAGCTGGCTGATCGCCACCGACACCAACGCGCTCAAAGCGGCATGAGATGCAATAGCATCGAGATCCTTGCTGTCGGCGCCCAGCAGCATCTGCTTCACCGCAGTGAACTGCTGCGCCGACTGATCAAAAAGGGTGATCAGCGCCACCTCGCGCTTTCCGTCCACCGAATTGGTGAACGCCACTTCAGCCGCGATCTGCTGGGCTTGCAGCACGAGCTGCATCCACTTGCTGCGAAGTGCCACAAACTTCTTCTGGGTCGTAAATGCGAAGCAGGTCGAGCTTGCAGTTGCAGTGTTCAGAAATGTTGTTGCACGCAGGAGGCAGTGCACGCTCTCCAGCGAGTACTCGCGACGATTGTGCACAAGCTCTTCCGCCTCGCACACTCGAACGAGAGCAACGATCCATGCACCATAGCTCTCGTGGTCGAGCGCGGCAGCGAGCGGATCCAGGAGCATACGCGCTTGCTTGAAGCACCCGTGGAGCATCGCGAGCTTCCCGAGCTCATAGCGGTCGGCGTTGGAGCGGAAGCACCGCGTGTCGACAAGAACGTGCTGCTCCAATAAAGCCATCTCGCTGCCTGTCTCGCTCCCGCGAGTGCGTGCACCCCACTTGAAAGTGATCAGAGCGAGGGATCGAAGTCGCTGGAAGTCCTTGTCGGCAGCGACTGCATCTGCCTCTTGGAGTAGCACGGACGCGCTCTCTTGAACAACGTCGATGCTAGGCGCAGGCAGCGTCGCCAGAGCCGCGAGTATGCAGCTCTTCGCCACCGCGTTGTTCGCATCGTTAAGGGGAAGTAGTGCGACTAGCTCCACCAATCGACGGACCACGTGGTCTGTCACAGCGTCCGCCTCTGGTCCGCACGCGCGCGAAACTCGGACGAGAGCACTCAGCGTATCTTGCCAGCCGCGTGAAGACTTGTTGAACATGGCCGGATGCAGGAATACCAGCAGCTCATTGACGCTCTCCAAGAGGATATCCGCGTCTTCCTTAGCGTTGCTGGCCGCATGGCAGCACACATTTGCTAGGATTTCGCTGTGCGCCGTTGCGAATCTCGCGTCGCTTGTGGACTGGCGCAGCGATCGCGCCAACGTGATGAGCTGGCTGACGAACTCGCTGCGCGCATCGCACTCGCGAGAACGAGACAACTTCTGGGCAAGCTGGAGCGCTGACAGCTTGACTCGCAGTGGGGTCGGCGATGATCGCAATTGAGCTATGCAGTACTCAGCCAGCTGGTTCGAGAGTCGCTCATCCGTTGTCTTGGCTTCACTGAAGGACAAGATAGCATCTGGCACCAGCTCTTGAGACACCAGCAGCGCGAAGTTTCGTACGAGCTTGCGTGGGTCATTGGCAAGGACGTGGCTGATCAGCTGGAGGTGCTGGTCCGTGAGCGCGTCTGGGTGCGACTTTGCCAGGGACGTCATGGTGCGAAGGCACGAGATTGCCGACTTGTCGTCAACGAGCGAGTCGTACAACAGAGTGCCGCAGTGAGCCCACGCCTGACCAAGACATGGAAGCAAAGAAAAAGAAAGCAACGTTAACCGAGAGAAACAAGGCACGTGAAAAGAGGTCAGGGGATTACCTGCTGGGCTTCTGTGGCGTTTGACGCGGCAGCATCCAGCAACGAGCACGCCTGGACGCACGGAGACGCCACCAAATTGGCGAAAGCATAGCTCCGGAACGTGTAGGACACCGCAAGCAACGCGCGTGCCGTCGCGACCGCGGAGTCCTTGACCGTCGCATCGGTCGCCGAGAGCGCATCCAGAACTCTGTCGTCCGTTTACCAGCGCGACAGACTTGTTAGATACCGCACCACTGCAATACCCAACAAAAACCGGCACGCGTGATGCACAACATACAACGCGTGTGTCGCTGCATCCTCCCGGATGAGCGTCGGCATGGTGCCGAGTAGTCTCAGCGTCAGCGCGCGCGCAGTGGGCAGCAGCAAGTCGTCCGCGAGCGTCTTGACCACAACAGCGATCAGCTGCGAGCGATTTCCACCGTTAGACACTCGCTCGACGTGCCAAACGAGTCGAAGCGCGACTGCAAGAGCCCGGCGAGCGCGTGTACCTTGGTGGGGTCGTTCACTTGAGCGACGTGCGCCGGGGAGCTGGCGAACACTTCGAGCACCGCGCTTTTGACGTGCGCGCTGCCGCTATAGCCACATCGCAACGCTGCGTCAGTACATATCATCCGTTTGCGACCCGATCTCAACGCCAGGACCCGCTCGACCTGGCCGCGAAGTGCTCGGCAAGCTTGGAGAAGACGGCCGCCAGGAAGTCGGGCCAGACGAACGACTCGGCGGTCAGAAGGCGCGCGTAGAAGCGCATGCACTCGCTCAGCGCGCCCGCGAGTGCGCCGGCCGTGGCGCGCGGCGCCGCGCTCTGCTGCGCCTGCAGCTGCAGCGCCTTGACGCGCACCTCGAGCTGCGCGAACTCGCGCAGGTGCAGGTCGGTCGCCACCGCCGCATCGCCGCCGCCGGTAACGAGCGCCGACGGAACCTGGTCTCCCCGCCGCGCTAGAAGCTGCGAGTCGACCGCGGGGGAGCCCTGGAACACGCGGAAGAGCGACGCAGGCGCGCCGACGCCCTCGACCATCATGAAGGTTGCACGCGCAGGCAAAGGTTGATAGGGCGTTCGGTTATGTTATGGTTACGATACTGTGGTTGTACCCGGTAACCATACCCAGTACCCAGTTACGGTTACTGGGTACGTTGATGTGTGATGTGTGTTTCAACCACCACGACATATCCAAAGTCGCAAGAGATGGCGAGCGGGGAGGACCGCGCCATGCTGCTGCCGTTGAGCTCGTACGCGACGTTCGCAAAGAATGGCAAGGTCGGCGCGCGCCCGCCGCATCCGCAGGACGCGGCGTGGTGCCTGTCGCGCGCGCTGCTGTCGTGGGTGACGCCGCTCATGGCGCTGGGCCAGCGTAAGCAGCTCGACTCGCGCGACCTGTGGCCGCTGCGCGCCGGCTTCCAAGCCGAGCCGGTCGCCGACAAGTTC